>CM061070.1:103778553-103783553 GCA_030762895.1 Sophora flavescens
TATAATGGATTTATTTTGTATAATACTAATCGATAGGGCCTCATTGGTAAGTGCTACAAGATCTCGTACATTGGAACCCATAGTTATGGACCCGAATCCATTAGTATGGAACATCTTCTTTTCCAAGTGAAATCCCCTAGTATATGAAAGAGTGAAAAAGTGCTTTTGTTGTTGTGGAATAAGAAGCCTTCGTATCTTAATGCATGTATTTAATTTATTCAGAGCTATTAGAGCGGGATCTACTTTTTGGGGAATATGAGTCGAAGCAATAACAAGAATATTTCTAGTAGAACATCTTTCATAATCCCTGGAGAGATAGTTCACTAATAGACCAAGGGATAAGTAATTCGACTCATTCACATCCAGATCATGAATGTTTGGAATCCATATTATGCAAGGAGACTTTGCTTTTGCTAATTCGAATTGAAGGAGGATATAAAATCGGTCTATTTTCGGCATCATATCCATAGTTTCGCAACTCAATCATGTATGATGGAATCATCAAAGATTTGACCTTTTCGAACTCTGTCTGTAACTCATTATAGGCTCGAGAAACAAAGAGAAGATGTGTACGAACAAGATATCCAGCAACAAGAAGAAGGAAAAGGATTGAATAGAGGAACTCCCGAACATTTAGCGATCTCAGATGTGTCGATATCAATGATGACTCATTATTTCGATGAATAATTTCTTCAGACAGAAGAAGATTATGGAAACACTTACTCAAAATCTCACTTATCAGATTCCATTGTGGAAGACACAATTTTTTCTGAAGAATTCGCCATGATATATCTGATCCATGCATAATATCATGAAAAATGGATACAAATTTGTGGCTGCTACTTAGTATCAGCAATAGGTCTGAAAAAAGTATCTAAAAATAGGAGATTTAGATATTTGTACCTTGTCGAAGTAAGGAACCATGGTATATATTTTTGGAATAGATTCCATTTGGAGAGAGTTGAAAAAGCACTATCTCGTTGAAAGGTTCTATACATCTGCCCTTTCTCAAGGCATTTTTTTAGACAAGGACTCTGTTTTTTCCTCTTTTCGGATGGTAAATATTTCTCAAAACATGGAGTGTGAATCAAACCCATGTTTGAATTGAAATTGAGATACTGATGCAAGTTCTTCCCTTCTGAATCAGGTAGATTCATATCTGAAAGAGGTTGACAATAAGTTGTCAAAATTGACTATTTGTCCCTCTGTTAGAGGTGTTCAAGAAATGTCTGCGATCGAGTAAATAGCTCTACGAACGAATGGATCGGGTCGAATTGGAAAATTAAAAGATTTGTATAAGTTATACCCTTCGTCACCACTTTGTGGAAAATCGTTAGGTATCAATATGTTAGATACCTGTGACTCGATTGGTGAAATAATATCTCTCTCCAAAAAAGCATGTTTTTTTTATCGCAGTACAAAGAAAATATCTTGTTGCGAATGAACAAGATATTGAGGAATTGTCCATACGTAAAATCATAATTATTGATACAAGCCTTTTCCACATAAAAAGGGAATCTTTTGTTGCAATAGAAGCAGAAGAAGTGATATCGATTATTCAAGAATCTAAGTCGATTTTCTTTATAAAAAGAGGATATCAATGAACTTCTATGAAATGGTTTCACGGGATTCAGCCAATTGTCTTGATCGTGAGATATCATTGAGAAATAGGAATCCGTGTTATCAAAAGATTTCTTGCGATTCTTTCTAGTATGGAATGAGTGAATCATCCACTTTGGTATCTTATTGATCAAAAATGGAGATATTGTTCCTCCATTGATCAAGAATTTCGATTTTTGGGAAATATCATGGTCATCCAATAAGAAGGGTTTCCATTTTTTCAAATGAACGATTTGAAGACCTATTGATTCTAACAACTGATTACAGAGTGGATCATTCGGACCTTTCAATTCATAGATGTGGATCTCGGACCTATGAATCGGGATACTCCCGAAACTCACAAAGAAAAAAGGAAGTGAGTTAGACAAAAAGAGAAATACTTGGACAAAAAAAGAAGTAACTTGGACAAAAAGAAACAAAGTGACTTAGACAAATCTTTTTTGTCGATAACCTCAGACCAATCAATCGAATATTGATTAATACGTAATCGATCGAACACTACTTGAAAACGGCTATTCTGCTCAGAAATGAAATGTTCCAAATGTTCCTAGAAATTCTTGCTCCCATTGGACCATTTGTATCTATATGCATTAGGATCCCGATTCATGGATCTCTCAGTTCGAGAAATCAAAATAAGAGGATCGAACCATTTCTTCTGACTCTTTTTCAAATTTGATAAATATTGGTTGATCGTGTATTTCATTATAGTTCTATGATTCCGAGTATCATTTCCTATTTGATACCTTTGAATTCCATATTCGAAGTTGCGATCGAATCGATTCAATACATTTCTTATGTACCCATAGGTGCTATATTGGATTTCAATCAGATTTCGGATCAATCTATATTGATTGACTGTCTCCATTATGTTGTTGCTAGCAAATACCACTATTTTTGGTTTTGGATCTTCCAAATCATTCCCGCAAGAGGTTCGGACCCATTTTTTTATGATCCTTTGATAAAAAGATTCATTCTCTTCATAACAAAGAGGAGGTAGAACCAATAAAGATTTATTTTTCGATTCATCCCTGGAGTTGAATACCTCATTCAAGAATTATTTTTGATCCAATTCGGAGGAATCAATAGAAAAGGCAAATCCTTTATGATACACCAGATTCAGCTCGGTTATTGATAGAGTGAATAGATCTGCCATTTCTTGAAATCTCTCTTCTAATTCAAAATCGTGGTGTAACGTGTATCCCCCCATGTTCCGGTCATGGAATAGATGAAATAAACCAAAAAATGTATTTTTGTTCAAGAATGAAATCTTATTGGAACTGTCCGGTTCATCCCTCGGAACCATATCACATCCCAGATCTGATGAAATAGGATGAATTGAGACGGTATTTTGTAAATACATAATTATCTTGAATATGTTAACTATTTCTTTATCTTTATTTTCCGATCGTCTGGAAAGAACAAAAGAAATATCTTGTTCTTTCTTCAACAATTTCTGATCTCTAGTGGACCTCTCAGTAGGATTCGAACCCAAATGAAGTTATGACCATCTGTCGGAGAAAAAAGAACGATTGGCTCTTGTAGGATTCCCTAGAAATTCTTCGATTTCTTCCGAAAGCAGATGAATAATCATCTGCTTCTCACGTTCCATGAATAGTCGGCACATTGAGGAATATCCAGAAAGGCATTTAGGGAATCGCTCTGATTCTATCTCTGTTCGTTTTGATTCTATCTCTATTTGTTCTGATTCTATCTTTGTTCGTTCCGTTTGAAGAAAGGAAGGATACCGACAAAGAATCGATCTTTCTTTTAGTTGTTGAATCTCTCTTTGATTGATCAATGTGTGATATTCCTAATGGAATCGAAATGATTCCTGGATTGATTAGAAGATCCTTTCAATTGGCTAGAATCCGTTACTTGAATGAAACTAGATCTCGTGGAATCATATTGAATATTTGATGATACATTCCGTACCTTGCTAAAAAACTGACCTTTGTTTACCAACCACACATTGTCTAACCAAATCCAATTCTCTCTCGATATGTTCCTCAAAAAATCCGACTAGTGCGGATTCTTCCCCCAACTAAAACTAACGAAGAGATCTTGGCGGAATTGCCACAAATGAAATTGAGCACAATTTTGCAAAGAAATAGCCTGCTTGTTTCTTAAGAAGAGATAGGAAACATGCTCAATATCATTTGATTGAATAGTTGACCCAGCCCCTTGTTGTTTGAAGAAAACCTCCACTTCAATTGGTATTTTTTCACGAAAAGCAAACATGAGATAATAAATCCAGTCTTTCACTAAGATTTCGAATAGATATCCCGAATAAAAGTTGATTATGTTTCGCCTCTTCCTCGGAGAAAGACGATCAAACAATTCCCAATCATGGTCCTTGCGGATCGAATCATCCATATCCATATAATATACAAAAAGAAACTCCAGATATTTGATATCTTTCTCTTTGAATGATATCTCAATTCCAGCGACGGTTTCATTAGATATCTTACAACTAGAATCCCTCTTTTTTTCGATCCAGTTCCTCCACCACCGCGAACCCCAGTTAGATTCAGGCATGATACATTTTTTAGTTATTGGGAGAACCCGAGTACTCTCCTTCGGATCCAGGAAAGAGCTCTCAGAGATATTTTTTCCTTTTGGAAGATACAGGAGCGGAACAATCAACCTATTGATATTGGAAGACTCAAAAGATAATTCCAATGTATCATTTCTGGGTCCAATGGAATTCATAGGTATAGGAAGAAGTCCTGTCAAATAGAGATTTTTTCTTTCGACCATCTTTCGATTGTTAATACGATATATAAGAACCACTACTACAAAGAGTACTACATCCTTGATCGTGAAATATCGATTGCTTGTTGAACCCTGTGAAGTGCGTGAAAGTAGGATACTCCAAATTCGGGAGTCCAAGAGTTTTATGAAACTCTCTTGATGGAAAAAAAAATGTGAATGAAAGATCCCGCTGAATTGAATTGGGTCCAAGAATCTAAGAAATAGCGAGAATTCTTGATCTCTCTCAATATCTCTCTCAATTCGAAAACCCAGGATTTGAATTGATGTCTTTTCATCGAATCCTCCTAAATTGCATTGATTTATCCGAAAGATTTCACTTCAATTGGAATTTGGTTATTCACCATGTACGAGGATCCCCGCTAAGGATCCATGGCTGAATGGTTAAAGTTCCCAACTCATAATTGGCGAATTCGTAGGTTCAATTCCTATTGGATGCATGCCAATGGGACCCTCCCTCCAATACCAATAAGTCTATCGGATTTTTGTTCAAGAATGAAATCTTATTGGAACTGTCCAGTTCATCCCTCGGAACCATATCACATCCCGGATCTGATAAAATAGGATGAATTGAGATGGTATTTTGTAAATACATAATTATCTTGAATATA
>CM061070.1:103788553-104066553 GCA_030762895.1 Sophora flavescens
TGAAGAATGATAAGGTAGACGAAAAATCCTTAGCAAAGACTTCGACAAAACCTTCCGTTTTTGCATAGAAATAGATTCGCTCAAATCTCAAAAAGAAATTTTCTAAATTGTCTAGAGAATTTGATAGGGTTTGCATTGAGAAACTAAACCTTAAAGATGAAAATGACATACTAAAATCAGTGAATGTCAGTCTAGCTGACAAAATGGAGTGTGAGCATGATGTTTCTTGTAAAGTTGAAAAACTGAAACAAGATGTAACATATTTGACAGACTCTCTATCAAAGTTTGTAGGTGGCTCAGATAAACTTGGTCTCATTTTAAGGTACTCTAGGTCACCACATGATAAATATGGCATTGGTTATGACAAAGAGAAGCAAGAAGCATCTCACCGAAAGGCAACACCACATACACAGCATAGAGATTCAAAATCTCAAGCTAAACATGCTAAAATCAAGTTTGGCCCGTTCATCACCTTTTGCAAAGTGTGTGGAAAGAATGGGCATACTACAACTAGAAGCATACATAATAAACATGCTAAGCATACTCGTCCAGTGACCACTGACAAGAAAGGACCCAAGTCAGTTTGGGTACCTAAAGATAAGATAATACCTGTTGCAGATTTGCTTAACAACAGGAAAGAAACAAACATCTTAGTACTTGGACAGTGGGTGCTCATGACACATGATAGGAGAAAGGTGTATGTTCCAAGATCTTAGAGCAAAAGATGGTGACTGGGTCATGTTTGGAGGAAACCAGAAAAGGAAGATCACTGGTATAGTTAAAATTGGTAAAAACCATTTTCCTTCCATTGATAATGTTCTTTTGGTTAATGGCTTAAAACATAATCTGCTGAGCATAAGTCAATTATGCGACAGTGGATATGTTGTTTCTTTTGATAAGAATAACCTTGTGAGAGGTTTACCAAACCTTAAGTTCAAATCTGATGCTCTCTGTGATTCATGTCAAAAGGGAAAACAAGACAAAGGTTCTTTTGAATCTAAGAATGTTGTTAGTACCAATAGACCACTAGAGTTGCTACACCTTGCTCTTTTTGGTCCAACAAGGACTGCTTTTGTTAGTGGTAAGAAATATGGTCTAGTCATTGTAGACGACTACACTAGATGGACATGGGTTATGTTCCTAACTCACAAGGATGAGTCTTTCAAGGTCTTTTATGTATTCTGCAAACGTGTACAGAATGAAAAAGGTATGTGTATCACTTCAATCAGCAGTGACCATGGGGGAGAGTTTGAAAATGAACTATTTCATAAGTTCTGTGAAGAAAGTGGTATTCTTCACAACTTCTCAATACCTAGAACACCACAGCAAAATGGTGTGGTAGAGAGAAAGAACAGATCTCTTGAAGAGATGACTAGGACTATGCTCAATGATCACTCTGTCCCTAGACACTTATGGGCTGAAGCTGTTAATACTTCCTGCTACATTCAGAACAGAATATGCATTAGACCTATCCTGAACAAGACTCCTTATGAATATGTGGAAAGGACGAAAACCCAACATTTCATATTTTCATCCCTTTGGTTGTAAATGCTATATACTAAACACTAAAGTTCAACTTGGTAAGTTTGATGCAAAAGTAGATAATGGAATTCTATTAGGGTATTCTAAAACTTCAAAAGGCTAGAGTTTACAATTCTAGAACTCTGGTAGTTGAGGAAAGTATTCATGTTAAGTTTGATGACAAACAGCCTGATAAGAAATTATCAGAGCTAGATGAAGCTTTTGCAGATCTTGATCTAAACATCTCAGGAGATACAACAAAGATAAAAGCTGATGATCAAGTAGATGACTCCACTCAACAACCAGAAACCTCCATTTCTCAACATGATACAGTTCAGAAATCTTGGTACTTCAGGAACTATCATCCACAAGATCAGATCATTGGAAACCCCAATGATAGGCTAAGAACCAGATCAACTTTCAGAGAACAAGAAGACTCTGCATTAGTCTCTGAGTTGGAACCAAAAACAGTAGATGAGGCTCTGCTGGACGATGGTTGGATTCTAGCTATGCAAGAAGAGCTGAATCAGTTTGAAAGAAACAATGTTTGGACTGTGGTAACCTTGCCTAAAGATAAATCAGTTATTGGAACAAAATGGGTTTACAGAAATAAACTTGATGAAGATGATAAGGTGGTGAGAAACAAGGCAAGACTTGTTGCTCAAGGTTATTCTCAGGAAGAAGGTATAGATTACACTGAAACTTTTGCACCTGATGCTAGATTATAAGCAATTAGAATTTTACTTTCATTTGCTGCACATCATAGAATTATACTTTTTCAAATGGATGTTAAAAGTGCTTTTCTAAATGGCTTTATTAATGAAGAAGTTTATGTTATGCAACCTCCGGTTTTTGAGAGTGAAACCCATCCTAAACATGTATATAAGCTTAAGAAAGCTTTATACGGTCTTAAACAAGCTCCTAGAGCTTGGTATGATAGGTTGAGTTCTTTTCTTATGGAAAATGGATTTAATAGAGGAAATGTTGACACAACCTTGTTTAGAAAGTCCATTAAGTCTAATTTCATAATTGTGCAAATATATGTTGATGACATTATATTTGGTGCTACTAATGAATCTCTATGCAAAGGATTTTCTGAGCTAATGCAGAAAGAATTTGAAATGAGCATGATGGGAGAACTTAAATTCTTCCTTTGACTTCAAGCTAAACAAACTTTGGATGAGGTGCTCATCCATCAAACCAAGTATACAAATGAACTCATGAAGAAGTTCTAAATGGATGATTGCAAACCAATGAATACCCCTATGTACCCCATGTTCATACTGAACAAAGATGATGAAGAGAAAAAGGTAGACCAAAAGGTATATAGAGGTATGATAGGATCTCTCTTATATCTTACTGCGTCTAGGTCTGACATTATGTTCAGTGTATGCTTATGTGCTCGATTTCAATATGATCCTAGAGAATCTCACTTATCAGCAGTTAAAAGAATATTTAGATATTTGAAAGGTACTGTTAATCTGGGTTTGTGTTTTAAGAAATGTAAAGATTACAGATTAGTTGGTTTCTGTGATGCTGACTATGTTGGAGATAGAATTGTAAGAAAAAGTACCAGTGGAGGATGTCACTTCATTGGAGCTAATCTTGTCTCATGGTCAAGCAAAAGACAAAGTACCATTGCCTTATTAACTACTGAAGCTGAGTATATTTCAGCTTCTAGTTGCTGCTCACAACTTCTTTGGATCAAACATCAATTGGAGGACTACAATGTGTTTGTAAGTAGTATTGCACTTTTGTGTGATAATACTGCTGCAATAAATCTATTTAAGAATCCAATTTTGCATTCTAGAGCTAAGCGCATAGAAATTAAACATCATTTCATTAGGGATTATGTGCAAAAATGTGTTTTTGATATACAATTTGTGGATACTGACCATCAATGGGCAGATATCTTTACTAAACCTCTTGCTGAGGACATATTTATTTTTATTAGGAAGCATCTCAATATGCTATGTGTGGATTGATTAAGGCGTCCAGCCTTGAGAATTTTATTGTTGATGTATATGCATCTAAAGCATTTCAAGACTATTGTATGATTAACATATGTGTCCATTGCATATCACGTCCATTGCATTTGTGTGCCTCGTCCACTGCATTGCACGTCTACGCATGTTTGCATCTTGTTTGGACCCGTCCATACATATTTTTATGACTTGCATTTATTTTGTCTCAATGACAAATTTATCCTTTATTCTCTTTGCTGAGTCAGTAACTTCCATCAATCCCATCAGGACCTTTTTATAGTTTCAAAGTACCAACGCCGTTTTATCCTTAATTACATGTCTTGTCAAATATTTTCTTTTTGATTTATTTTTAAAAGGAAAACCTTTGAGATTCAAAACCTTTTTAAAAGCAATTTCTTCCCTCTGAGAAAACTTTACACTTCCTTGAACTCCCGAGCTCTCTATCTCTTTTCTTTTAAACCCTAGCTCTCAGATCACCAAAAATGGCTTCTTCTTCAACCTTCAACGTGGACAAACTCAACATGGCTATTGAGCATCACTTCAACTTTGGAATTTTGCAAGACTACAATTTGGATATTAGCAAGTACATTAATGTTGCTGGATGGGGAGGACTCTTCACTGAGAAAGTCTCTGTTTATCCCAACTTGATAAAGGATTTATGGAGGAGACTTCAAGTTACTAATATTGACTTCTCCTCTACTATGTTGTGAAAGAGGATTGTAGTCTCTGAGAAGACTGTTGCTGATGCCATCTTCTGCGCTCAGGAAGGAGTGTTATTTATTGAGTCATGGGAGACTGAACTGGGAGGAACTGAAGTGATTGAAGTCTTCTTGATGAGAGAGGACACAGTGAGGAATCACTCATGGAAAGCTGTTGAAATGAAGGACATCATTCGCATCCTTCATCAACTACTGAACAAGGTGGTTCTCCACAAGGTTGGATCCAAGGACAACTTATTTGCTCTGCATAAGTTCTGGCTATGTCATCTTTTCACTGAGACGAAGATCAATCTTCCCAAAATCTTGTATGGAAGATTCAGGGATGCTGTGATTAACACGAAGAAACTTTTGGCATTCCCCTATTGCCATCTCCTTTCCAAAATCTTCAAAGCTCAAGGAATCCATGAATTGATTGCTGCAAGGACTCCTAAAGAGCAAGCCAGGATCTTAATTGAAAAACCAATGTCTGCTGCTAACTTTGGTAAAATGAACATTGCTAATATGAATCTTAGCACCTATGATGCTGCTACCATAGCTAAGACAGAGGAATTGATGAAGGTTAAGGAAGAAATGGTGGAACAGAACAATTATGAGGTTCTGGGGCTGAAAAGGAATGTCAAGAAGAAAACCACTGCAACAAGGAAGCCTATGCCAAAGAGGCCTACTGGTGGAATTGTCGTAAGAGAGCCCACAGTTGCTCCTCAACCGGTCCCCTCACAGAAAAGGACAAGAAATTTGATCTTATCACATAATGAGGATGAAGATGATGAGGACAAGGTTCCCATCAGCTCAGTGTTAAAGAAACAAAGGATTGCTATATCTGCCGATGCTGCTGCTACTTATGCCATTCCAACTAGGAGAAGGCAACCACAAAGAAAAGCCAAAGTTGTCATAGAAACTGAGGTAACCCTACTTGCTAATGATCCTGTCAAGTTAGCAGTAGATGCCCTAGTTTCAATTTTTGAGCATAGGGTAGATGATTCTGTACCTAGATCTTTTGTAAATAAAAATCAAAACATAGATGATGTATACATTCCCACACCCCTTTCACCACAAACAATCTCCAACCTAGACCAACCACAAATAGCATCACCTCCTAGACCAACTTTTCAACCAATTATCCCTGCTAATGACCCCTGGTTCAATCAACCTGATGATGGTATTATCCCTGGTGCACCCTTTCCCTAAAACCAAAGGATATAATTTCCCTACACGGACCCCTCTGTACTTTATGATGGCAAAGCATAAAATTGGGCCAAAGTTAAGAGGGACTGGAAAATCTTGTATCACAAACATGAACCAGAACCTATCTCAACCAGACCCTTCTATCCATTGCCTGAGTATGAATATGAACCTGAAACTGTTATCTATCCCTGGCATCAACCTCACCCTGATATCCCTACTAACCTTCCACCATCCAAACTGTACAATCATCTTGGACCACTCATTACTCACCTACCCTTAAAGAAATTCCCTGCCAGAAAAATCTATCCAAACCTAGTCATATATCCACCCTTCAAGCTCTTCACTGAAGGTGTTAAAAGGCACATCATCACTGATTGACACACAGACCCTGCCAAGAAGGAACTTCACTAATGTGATCTACAAAAGATCTAGATCATTCAGGCATATTCCATTCATCATGGACAGAAACACCAAGTGGACTACCTTCAGACATCCTAGCACTTACGGCAGAGCTGCTGCCTTTGTTGATACTCTAATGTATGAAATACTGAAGTGGGAGTTCAGTCACTTTAGAATTGACAGAGCTGCAAACTTTGTCCGTCCAACTTGGTTAAGGCATAATAGGGAAACCAATATTGGTATCAAGCCATTCATGATGTGTCCTAGGCTACCCATGATTGATTACAATAAGGATAAGGACAAGAAGAAGCATAGAAACACTGGCAAAATCCTTTTTCCTGACAGCTTCATAATCAATCCAGCAACAATCAATCTCACTGATCAAAATGTGATTGACTACTGGTTGGCTCAACCAACAAAAGATATTCAAGAGGATGTTGTTGTGGACATCTGGAGGACTCACATGGTGGCATGTGCACAGGAAGCTTCCTCCTCTGGACTAACTATTGAAGAAAAGAAATATATTCCTAAAGTCATAGGGAAGTGTGGCCTTGCTTACTGTAGATTCCTCATCTATAAGGACATCATTGGCATTCCTATCATAAGTCATGTATTTGAAGAGGACCCTATCCATTGGGGAAAAGGGTTGCCCCCACCAGTGTTGCAATATGTTACTTCACCTCCATCCTCTCCTTCATCAGAGCACACAGATGAAGAAATCATCATTGAGGACATGGCAGTTAAAGAAGTGCAGTCTGGTCCTCAATTGGAAGTGGTTCAACCTGTAGCTGAGGTTGAAGAAGTTGCTGAGTCCATTCCTAGACAAAGCACTTCTGAGAAGCACTCTTCTCAATCACTGGCTCTGACTGTCATTCATCCAACAAAGCAACCTCAGACTTCCAGAGCTCTAGACACTGTTCCAAGTCAAGCATATGCTCAAGATAGTGCTGAAAACTCAAGACCCTCACTCTCACTGCCTCCAATCTTTGAAGAAATTATTGGCATAATTATAGATGAAAGAGTAGAGAGTAAGGTTAATTAAAGAACAAGTGAAAGAGTAGGTAGCTGAAGTCCTGGTTCCAACAAACATCATGATGAACCGGATGATGAACATCATGCTGCAATTCCAACAGAGTCAACATCTACCAACTCAGATTCCTCCTCCTCCACCAAATCCAAATCCTCCTCCTCCACCTCCACCCTCTTCTTAGGCTTGTATTTTATTGTTTCCTTACTGACAATGATGGTCCGCTCCCTTTACCTTTTTGTCTGATGAAAAAAAGGGGGAGAAAGGAAAGAGAATTAAATTTAATATAAAAATTCAGTTTTTGAAAAGTATATACTTGTCTGCATATGCATGTTTCCTTCTGTTTATACTTTGACATGATTTGCTATGCTAATATAAATATTGCTTTGATATATCTATTTAGATTGCTCTGATATTGTTTGCTATGATTTGTTTATCGATCTGATATATCTTAAATCCATATGCTCTAACACTGTTTGTTTTGATATATTTTTAACTTGTTTAAGGTTGATAAAAACTTTAAAAGCTCTGATACTATACTTAACTGATAAGTAGTTGCACTAATCTGATAAGTTATATACAAGTACTGCTGAATTTGACTTATGCTTTTCCTGATTAAAAGTTTGAATGCTTTGTCTTAGGGGGAGCTTTGTAAGCTCTCCTAGACTTTGCTACTCAAATTTAATTAGTTTTTGTCATCATCAAAAAGGAGGAGATTGTTGGAACCAAAGTGATTTGGATTTAATTAATCTCTAAGTTTTGATGTTAACAAAAGGATTAAATTTTCTTGGTAAAGTGTTAGTTGAGAACTAACAAGGTTATTTAGTTTTTGCAGGATTACTTGAATCATATAAGTCATGAGAAATCTTGTATAAAGTTCTTTATATCTGCTTGGACTGAGAAAGAGAATTCATGTTCAATCGTGTAGACGAGCTGATAAAAAACGTTTGGTAAAATTACTCTCTGTTTATTTGAGAAGATAAGAGTTTAAGTAGACGAGGCTTAAAATTTTCTAAGTAGACGTGCTCAGATTGCCACGTCAGTAGACGGAAGTTTTTAATAGAATGAAATAGACGGAAAAATAAAATAATAAGTAGACGAGCTCTACTTGCCACGTCACTAGACGGAGATCAAAATTACTCACTGAGATATAGCAAGTCCAAAGACTTGATAGACGAGAGGATATGCCACGTCAGTAGACGAGCAATATGAAGGAGTGAACAGACCTAGTTCACAAATAACTGAGTAGACGGAGATTTTGAGTAGACGAGTTTCTATCTCCTATACGTTCTTCTATAGTGAATAAATGTAACCCGGTTCTCTTGAAGTTATTCCAAATGATTGATATTTATTTCAATAGAATATTTTTTTCCTCCCATTTGTTTTATCCGGTTAATGCTTTGTTTCCTTTTGAGAAAATCATAGTACCATCGAGGAAATACAAAAGGCAAATAGTACAATGAGGAAATGAAAAGTGACTTGTACAAATTCATCTTTACTGCTGGAAAAAGTTGGATTGTACACAAAGGAGGAAATAAAGTTTTCAAGGTACTAATTGCCTAGAAGCAATGACCCTCTTTTCTGTGCAAATGTGATAACCAAGAGTACATCTCACAAGGGCCACAATCAAGCTATCAGTCACAACGGATTCATGCATTTAATGCTATCTCTAAACGGGACTATTCAAAATAATCGTTGAAGAAATACAAGTGAAGAAGAAGGTCACCATAAGTAGAAGACCTCAGATACTGAAGAACGACTTTTGCGAGCCAACAACTTTTGCTAATCCAATATTTGCAAGAACAAGCTCTCATTTCTTTCATTCTTTAAAAAGTAAAAGTTTGTATTCTTTAGTTTGAATATTGTGAAAATATTCAATAGATCTTAAACTTTCATATCCTCACACATAGTGAGTTAAGAAGATAAAAAACAAACAAATCTCTTTGTTAGAGTTAGAGCCTGAAGAGGCTTGGTAAGAAAGGAATACTTGTAACCTAGAGAGGTGTTGAATACTTGGTTGTAATATATTTGGAGAAATAGTGGATAAAACCTTCAAGTCGAAGGGACTGGACGTAGCTCTTGGTTGGAAAAGACTGAACCAAGATAAAATCATCTGCGTGAATCTTCTATCCTTAAACTCTTACAGCTTTATTTGTTTATACTGAATGTGGGGTTTTGATATTGATTTTGTTAAATCTCAAAAGTTTGTTTTTCAGTGTGTGCATCTGTTTTATATATCCTCGTGTGAGAAAAACAGTTTGAAAAGGTTGTTTTAGAAAAATTATTAACAAACATAATTCAACCCCCTTGTTGTGTTTGCCTGTGTCAACTTCAATTAATCGTTGTAGTTTGTTGTGTTTGTTTATAATTATTGCATAATATTCTGTGATGCGTGATTTATCTGTGAAAGCATGCTATAAATTGTGATGTGTGAATTTATTGTTGGTTGTGAAGGCATGTGATAAATTGTGTTGTATGAAATTTCTGTTGATTTTGTGATTGGCTGGAAGCCTGACATCGGTCAGTGCTCATTGGAAATTAAGGATAAAACGTTATGAAAGTTTAAGGAAAACATTATGTTTTTAAAATTTTGTGGATTTAATTTTAAGGTAAAAATAATAATATTTTAACGAGTTTTAATGAAAGAATAAGTTAACAAGTGACAGCGAGTACGTAACCGTGAAAAAAATTCACTTTAGCTTTTTTTTCGAAAACGATGGGAAAAATCGAAATAAATATTCATTTTAAGAAAATGTATTTTAATTATTGTTTTAAGGTTGATGATAAATAATTTTTCAAGAGATAAAGGTTTTTGCTTGCCTAACGGCAACATGAGGAAAAATGATCTTTTTAAGTGAGAAGAATAAATTTATATGCCAGAAATTATTTTTAAAGGGTTAGTGGATTTTTAGAAAATAAAAATAAAGGATTTGAGGAAAAATGATTTTCGTTACGTTATAAAACGAATTTCATCAGAAAAGGATTTTTAGAAAAGGATATTTGAACAGCGAAAACTTTCCGACAAACTTGGATAAGTTTTTGGAGTTTTTGTTTTGGTACTTGTGTTTCACTAAACGAAAACTCTTTGGAAAAAATAAAGGAAAGGATAAGGACCTAGATTACCGAGACGTCGGGCTAGTGTTCCTAAATGGAAATTATACTTTGGAGGTGGAAAGAATTGGAATACCTGAGGAAGGGTGTCGGGAGCTTTAAGCCTCAACAGAGGAAAAATGAACGACAAAGAACAGTTACGATAATAACGGTTTTTACATGCATAGTCTGGCAAACATGCCATTTTAGGCAAACGTGCCTTGTGTATCGAGCTACAATTTCACAAAGGGTGAATTGGGTAAATTGGTTAGTTACAGACCAAAGATAAATTCTAGGGTCTTTGGGTCTCAGGGACATTCGGGCTTCGAAAATATAGCGAATACTTGGGGCCTTGAAACCTCGGGATGTGGAATTTGGTTACCCGGCACGAATGTACTCAATAGGTAACTATTCCAATATTATTTTAGGTGCTCCATCGTGATATCCCTGAACAATTGGAGCCGGACCTAAATTTAGAGGCCGATCTCATGAGACAATTGTGTTAAGGGTATCGCAGCCTAATCATTGCTCGAAGGAGGGAAGTTAGGATCTCCGGAGAATAAAGGTCAAGATTTATAGGATGAATATTGAAGTACCATGCATTTTTGAAAAATCATGATTGTATGATCGGATATGAATCCCACTGGTAGGAAATATTTACAGTGTGTATATATGATGTTTGTTTGAGTGTCATGCATGTAGTTATCATAATGAAACTCAACATTGGTATCTCACCTTTGCTTTATTTATTTTCATGTTGGGTTTCTACTATGCTTCTATATATATATTTGAGTACAGATGAACCACACGAGTTTGATATCGTACTCGGGGATACGTTCCCTGCACTTTGACGAGGTTGATGATGGAAGCGTGTGGGCGATTAACCCGGGCGCCCGCAGCGCTACATATATCGGGCCAGTATGTACCACTACGGGTACGTTAGCAACGGGACCACAGACCCGTACTCACAGCTTTGAGATAGTCGAGGTACCACTTCCCCCGATGTGGCTTTTATTGAGGAATATGGTGAATGAGGGAAATCTAGTGCATCAGCCACCATTTGATTAGCCACTACACGTTGCAGCGCCACCATCACCTCCAGTGTCGATTGTCATTGTTCCGGAGGAGGATGAGGAGATGGATGAGGACCCCATGGAGGACGAGGAGGAGGTACCCGAGTTTTATCCCTAGGTTTATGATGTTGCTTTAGAGGTTGAGGCAGACGCGGATGTATCATCACCGGATACTCCAGTGGTCGGGGAGTTCTATGGAGGACTTCCCAATGGCTTTAATTTGGTGCAACCAACAGTAGGATCTATTTTGGGTTTACTTTTGGGAAGTAGTGGTATTGTCACAGTTTGTATATCTTGGCTACTGAGAGCCATCTTTAGTTTATGTGTGCTTTCTTATGTTATGGCTTAGGTAAATGACCTGTAATATAATGGTCCATATGTAAAACAATATTGATGAATATATATACATATGTATACGGTTGTTAATTATAAATGTTTGGGTTGTATCGATAGAGGAAAAGAAAAAGGAAAAAAAATTACAACTAATTTCAAGTAAGTTAAGAAACAGAGAAAATTATATTTTCCGAAAGCAACCAGCGTAATTATTTTCAGTCTTTTAGTTTCAACATGTAGCGTCAAGGTGGTGTTATAGGTCCACGCAAGGATTGTCCCAAATGGAGCCCCACCTGCAGGAACTTTTTCCTGTGGGGATGGGGACGGGGGAGACCCCCTTGAAAGCATTTTGGGGACAGGGACCATACTCCTCGCATAACGGGGTCCCCGTCCTCGATAAGATTACAAAAATATACTTATAAATATATCCGGGTATATAATATTATAAATATATTTTAGTAATTTAAATATATTTTTTATTTAATAATTTAATTAAATTTCTTAATTTTATTTTGTTTCTCAGTTCCTCCTCTACTGTCTTCACTTTCTAGTCCCAAACGACTAGACCTCTCACTCTCAGCTCTTCACGCGTCTGGCCTCCTATGTCATTTGAGTAATAACTTTATTCCTCCAAATCTCGCCCTAATGTCACTTGTCCATCGCGTTGCCATTAAAATGTTGTTAAAGACCTTTAATGTTGGACATGATAAGAATAATTGAACTTGAGGGACGGTGATGGGAAGCGGGAGTACTCCTCGCTTTCGCCCTGCCCCATTGACATCCTTATTCGTTAATAAGTGTTTTTTGGACCTTTTTGTATATATATTTTTTGTACTTTTAAAACCTTTTTTATGTTCATTAATTAATAAGTAACTAGTTAGAGATAAATTCTATCCTAGTTAGAGATGAATATTATCCTAATTGGAGATAATATTAGTGAACTTGGAATCATAGTTAAAGTTAAATTAGAAATCGTTAGAGCTAAACTACGAAAGACTTATAAAATTATATGAATGAAATGAATTTATATTCAATTGTGATTATTAACATTTTATAAAATATTTATTAGCAAAAGAAATATACTATAAAAAAATACTTAACGTCCGCATGCTATTTTTTATCAACCATTAGGGAGACGCTGTCGAAATGTGGATCCACTTGCAATTTTACATGTATGGTGTATTGCATGATGTATTCCATGTTATTCTAAATTGAATTGTGCTAACACAATTTGTAAGATATGTTCATAACATCACTTGTGATGCAGAGTGTATTGCTAACATA
The DNA here is from genome assembly GCA_030762895.1 of Sophora flavescens. Taxonomy (NCBI): domain Eukaryota; kingdom Viridiplantae; phylum Streptophyta; class Magnoliopsida; order Fabales; family Fabaceae; genus Sophora; species Sophora flavescens. Next base: position 103,801,170 of record CM061070.1, read on the forward strand.
TGCAAATTGTTTGAATTTTTTTTATTCACACATGATTGCTTTTTTTTTTTTGAAAGGTTTCACACATTGATTGTTAATACTGAGGAAAAAACAGATTGCCCTAGCAAAGGCTGGTAAAGCAAAAGCCCGGAATAGGGCTGGTCCAAGTAATTTTGCATGATGAAGCTCCTTTTCTGGAATGTTAGAGGAATTGGCAATCTTGATACTAGGTTAGTTTTGAAGAAGTTTCTGGTTTCAAATAAGCCTGAGCTTATCTTCAATGCTGAGCCGTGGATCAACATTGATCAATTCCCTGATAGGTTTTGGAAGAAACTGAATCTTAAAGTTTTTGCAGTTAATGATAGGAATTCTCTCTTGCCTAATCTTTGGTGTATTTGTCATGAAACTTTGCATCCTTCTGTTATTGCTTGCTCTAACCAGCAGGTTTCCTTCTCATTGAAGTTGGATTCTCAGGAAGTATTCATTTCTGCCATATATGCTAGCACTAGTTATCTTAAAAGGAGAGAGTTGTGGGCTGAACTGTTAGCTCTACAGCAAGCTAATGATGGACCATGGTGCTTCATTGGAGATTACAATGTGGTCCTCGGTGCTCATGAACAAAGGGGTGGTTGCTTGCCTTTGAAGATTGCTTCTGAGGAGTTCAAGCTTTGGTCTGACAGTTGCCAATTATCTCATATTATGACCCGTGGTGCTCAATTCACTTGGTCTAATGGCAGAAGAGGTAATGCTTTAACAGAAAAAAGGCTTGATAGAGTGGTTTGTAATGACAAATGGTTTAGTTATTGGTCTAGTGTTGCTTGCTGCACACTCCTTAGAAGTAAATCAGATCATCATCCTTTGCTTTTATCTTTGAGGAAAGAGGACAGGAACTTCAGTTCTTCTTTTAAATTCATGAAAATGTGGGCATCTCACCCTGACTGCAGTAAGATAATTGAAGAGGTTTGGAATTCTGGGGTAATAGGTTGCCCTATGTACATACTGTCTCAAAAACTAAAAATGTTGAAAGGAAGGTTAAAAAGCTGGAATAAAGACTCTTTTGGGAATGTGAACATCAATGTTGCCTCTGCCATGGCCAAAGTAGATAGCATTCAGCAAATAATTAACTCCTCAGGAATGACAGATTTGTTATTTGAGCAGGAACAGCAGGCCCAAACTGAACTGCAAAAAGCTTTGCACTTCCAAGAAGAATTCTGGAAGGAGAAATCCAGATTGGATTGGCACATTCAAGGAGATAGGAATACTGAGTTCTTCCATAGGATCACCAAGATTAGGAATGTCTCAAAGCAAATATCCATGCTCAGAAATGAGGATCAAGTTCTGCTCGATGCAAAGGATATAGAGGATCATGTTTTGAATTATTACACAAAGCTTTTCAGTACTGAAAATCAGTGCATGGACAATGGCTTAGTTGACAGAATTGTTAGCCCGATGGTTTCTAGAGATGATAATCTTATGCTAACTAATCTGCCTTCCCTTGAAGAAGTGAAAAATGTTGTATTTTCTCTAAATGCAAATGGTGCTCCAGGGCCGGATGGATTTGGAGGCTTTTTCTTTCAAAATTACTGGGAGATTGTTCAGCATGATGTTTGTAAAGCAGTCATTCAGTTTTTTGAGTAGGGCTGGTTGCTGCCAAACCTGAATTCAAATCTTTTGGTTCTAATCCCTAAGTCTCAAGGTGCAGATAGAGTGGAGGAATTTAGGCCTATTGCCTTGGCTAATTTCCAGTTCAAAATCATCACTAAAGTCTTAGCAGACAGGCTGGCTAAGGTTGCACCAAAGGTTGTCTCTGATAATCAAAAGGGATTTAAACAAGGTAGATATATTACTGATTGTCTCTGCACTGCATCAGAGTGTGTAAATATGCTGGACAAAAGGGCTTTTGGTGGTAATTTGGCCTTGAAGATTGATGTCAAGAAGGTTTTTGACACCATGGACTGGTCCTTCCTTTTGAAGGTCCTTCATTCTTTTCGTTTTGATATCAAGTTCTGCCATTGGATAGAAACTATTCTGAAGTCAGCTAAACTTTCTATTGGTATCAATGGTAAGTCAGTTGGTTTTTTCTCTTGCAAGAGGGGAGTTAGGCAGGGTGATCCATTGTCACCTCTGCTCTTTTGCATTGCTGAAGATGTATTGAGCAGGGCTATCTGCAAGTTGGTTCAAGAGGGTAAGCTCAAAACAATGGCTGGGCCCAGAGGTCTCAGTCCTCCCTCTCATATCCTATATGCGGATGATATTCTTATCTTTTGCAGAGCTTGCATCCAGAATTTGTCCTTGTTAATGTCCACTTTTAAGGAGTATGGAGAGGCTTCTGGTCAATTGATTAACACTCAGAAATCCAAGTATTATGCAGGTAATATTTCTGCAAACAGAATGTCTTCCATTGCCAATGTTTTAGGATTTTCTGCTGGCAGGTTCCCTTTCACATATCTTGGGCTACCTGTGTTCAAAGGGAAGCCAAGGAAATCCCATTTGCAGTCCATTGCAGATAAGATCAGATCCAAACTTGCCACATGGAAGGGAAGTCTGTTGTCAATTATGGGCAGAATTCAATTAGTTAAGTCTGTGATTACTGGTATGATGTTGTATAGTTTTCAGGTTTATTCATGGCCCTCTAGCTTGCTGAAATCAATTGATTGCTGGCTAAGAAACTTCATATGGTCTGGCAATACAGAAGTCAAAAAAACTGTGACAGTGGCTTGGAAAAAAATCTGCAAACCTGAAGCTGAGGGAGGTCTTGGCCTTAGATCATTTAGATCTGTCAACAGTGCTTCTATGCTTAAGTTGTGTTGGGAATTCATCTCTTCATCTGAGCAGTAGGCTTGCCTTTTGAGAGCAAGAGTTCTGAGGAGAAACACAGTGATCCAATATTCTATCTCCTCCTCAATCTGGTCTGGTATCAAGCATCATCTGAATGCAGTTGTGGAAAACTCAGCCTGGATGCTAGGTGATGGTGCTGATATCAACTTTTGGAATGATATATGGTTGTCTAAACCCTTAAACTCACTGCTTGCTTTCCCAGCTCAGTTACAGTCTTCTTTAAAAGCAAAGGTGAAGGACTTCTGGTTCAATAATTCTTGGAATATTCCAAGCATTATTTTACAGCATTGCCCTGCTATTGCTGCTGAACTCATGCACATCAGCATTCCATCTTTTCCTTGTAAGGATATCCGTGTGTGGTGTAGGAATGAATCGGGGTCCCTAACAATGAAGGATGCATATCAGTTCCTCCACAATAATGGTCAAACAGTTTCTTGGGCTAAGTCTCTTTGGATCAACTGTGTCCCTCCTTCAATTTCCTTCTTGGTTTGGAGAATCATTCACAACCGTATGCCTACTGATGATAATCTTTGGGCCAATGGCTGCATGGTTGTCTCAAGATGTAATTTATGTGGTTGTAGTTATGAAACAACTACTCACCTATTCTTTCATTGTGCCTTTGCAAAAAATTTGTGGTCCTGGCTGAGCAACATGCTTAACTTGACTATTGACACAACTTCAATGCTCACTGTTTTTTCAATTTGTGAGTATCAATGGAGCTCTCAAGTTAAGGACCTTTTGACTGCTGCAATATCAAGTATCATCTGGGCAATCTGGCATTGCAGAAACAAATCAAGATTTGATGACAAATCCATCCCTTTGCAGGTTGCCAAGAACATGATCCTTGCAAAGGTTAGCCTGGCAGGTAACTTGAGCAATGGCACAACTTCTGCATCCTCTCAGGAACTCAGGATTTTGCACGAGTTTAAAGTCAGCTGCCATCTTAATCGTGCCCCCCAAATCACTGAAGTTAAATGGCATCCTCCTCCTTGTTACTGGGTTAAGTGCAACACTGATGGAGCTGCTAGAGGTGCCCCGGGTCCTTCTGCTTGTGGTGGCATTTTTCGTGATCATAGTGCTGCTACCCTTGGTTGTTTTGCAGCCAACCTTGGTGTCAATTCTGCTTTTTATGCGGAATTAATGGGTGCAATCTTGGCTATTGAAATTGCCCACAAAAGAGGATGGTCGTTATGGCTGGAATGTGACTCCCAAATGGTATTAGCTGCGATCTCCTCTCCATCTATGGTTCCTTGGAAAATAAGAAATAGATGGAAAAATTGCCTGTCCATTATAAGGGATATGCGTTTTGGTTCCTCCCACATCTTTTGTGAAGGCAACACTTGTGCAGATAAAATTGTCAATCATGGCTTGCTGATTAATGGCTTTTTTTGGTGGGATTTGATACCTAGTTTCATTAGGGATGATTTCCATAATAATAGAATAGGTTTCCCTAATTTTCGTTTTAGGTGATTTCATGGGTTTGGTTTTGCCCCCCCATGCTTTTGTATTGTTTGTTTTTGTTCTTTTTTTAATAAATTGAGGTGTGCTGCAAAAAAAAAAAAATAAGTGCTTTTTTGGGCCTTTTTCTATTTTTTTCATATTTTAGAACCTTTTCTTATTTTCATTAATTAATAAGGAGAATTAGAGATAAATGGTATCCTAGTTACAGATGAACATTATCCTAATTGGAGACTAACATTAGTGAACTTGGAATCTTAGTTAAAATTAAATTAGAAATTGTTAGAGCTAAACTACGAAAAACTTATAAAATTATATGAATGAAATGAATTTATATTCAATTGTAATAATTAATATTCTATAAAATATTTATTACAAAATAAATATACTATAAAAAAAATACTTAACATTATTTCACAAAAATAAAAAATTTAACATTCACATGCTATTTTTTACTGTTAGTGAGACGCCGTCAAAATGTCGATCCACTTGCAATTTTACATGGATATGCATGATGTATTTCATGTTATTCTAAATTGAATTGTGCTAATACAATTTGTAAGATATGCTCCTAATATCACTTGTAATGCGGAGTGTATAGCTAATGACTACAATGGGCCAAATTGATCGTTAATCAAGTTTTTTTTTTTTTTTTTTTTTTTTTGCCTTTTCCTGTGTTTTTCGTATTTTTAGAACCTTTTTTTTTTATCAATTAATAAGGATCTAGTAAGAGATAAATGCTTTCCTAGTTAGAGATCAACATTATCCTAATTGGAGATAACATTAGTGAACTTGAAATCTTATAGATACAGAAGACTTACAAATATCTTTTGTTTATGTTATTTTATTGATATATTTCATAATACATTGAATATAAATGAATAATTATTTTTTCATTATGGCACTTAATATTTGTGGAAAGTATTTAACACTCACCTATTACTTTTTTAACAACTAATAAGATGACGTTAAAATATAGGACAAAACTTAGATACAGTTCTTTAGATACATAAGGTGTTTTTCTTCTATAAGAAGATCACATATGTAATAGTTGTTACACATATTTTATTTTCATTGATGAGTTGTTATACATATATTTTTTTCATTAAAAAAAGCACCTTAAGTACACAAGGAACTGCACCTATGTTTTTATGTGGTTGTTATTTTAAATTTAAATGAATTAATTCAAGAGGATTGGCCAAATGGATTGTGATTAATTGGGGCTTAGACTTACTTTGATTATTTGGATTTGGAACACGTGTAAGGTTTGTAGTTTTTGCTGATAACGCGCGTGTTGTTGATGTTGTCACTTAACCTCATAACCACGAGAGTTTTTCAAGTGAATAAGGTGGTGGGGAGATTAATATTCTTCACAAGAAAGAACACGAGGACGACTTTATCAACGTTAAAAATCATAACAAACCAAACTCAAGCCATGAAATAGGCAGGGTGATAATTGTCGTGTCACCCCACAATGTGGAGTTTCCAGGGGTAATGAGTAGTGCACTGAACAAGACTCAAAGAAAGAACACTAAGATCCGCTTGATAAACGTTATTAGCCACAACAAACAAACCCCAAGTCACACAATAGGCAGGGTTATACATGTCGTATAATCCCACAAGGTGGATTTTTTTAAATGATTTTGAGTGGTGCTCTGAACTGAGACTTAAATCATGACATGATACATAATATTATATAAAGTATTTAACACTCACCTACAAATATACATGAAATGTGTGATATATGTTGTTTTTATTTCAAATTTAAATAAACCAACTTAAGAGGATGGACCAACTGACTGTTGCTAATTAGGGTTCATATTTACTTTGATTAATTGGGTTTAGACGTTAACTATCATATACAGGAATTAGTTTTGATCTCTTAAATGCAGTAAGCCAAAATAGGGTATTGTTAGAAATAAATAAACATGTGTTTCATGGATTTGTGACACATTACAACACCAGACCAATTAGTGTTAAAAGTGTGCGACAATATTGATGTTGCAAGTGGGGCAATACGGAAGTTGATTCAATTGAAACACGAGGATGGTTGATAACCCTCTGGCTTATCTAGTTTTATAGCTAGGAAAACTATTGTTTTTGAGTCAAATGGTCGAGTTTTATCTCGTTTACACCCAAATTTAGCTTTAATTGTCCTTAAGTGAAGTCTTGAGTCTTTTTGTTGATTTTTAGGAATTTAAGTAGGAAATTGAGTCGAATAAGGCATTACATGCTATTCCTAGTTTCGGGTAAATGTTCCAAAACTAAAAGGAAAAGTGAAGCTGGAAGAAAGCTGGGAAAGCAGAGGAAAAAGCAAGATGGATGTTGATCAAGAGACACTCGGCCCGTGAGACATTGCTCGCCCCGCGTGCCAGAAGACCAAAAATGAAGAAAACTGGAGGCCTCTGCCTTACCCCGCGACTAAGGACTCCTCCCGTGAGGCAGAGGAGGGATGTTGGAGGACCTCTGTGGCGCCCCACGAATTAGAGAAGGAAATTCTGGAGATTTTGTGTATTACCCCGTGAGAATGTGTATTTGGGTCTGGGTGAAAATTCAAATCTTGACCCGCAAGCCTCTGCTTGTCCTGTGAGAGGGCCTTATCTCAAATTAGTATAAAAGCTTGTTGCTTAGGTTATCTTGAAGATTTTGTGATTATGAGCATTTCTATGAGGAGCTAAACCTCTTTTCTAAGGAAGTGATGTAGCCGCACATGATTGCTTAGTGATATTTGTGATGTTTTCTATTCCCTTCTTCTATTTTATTGTTTCTTAATTATGTTCTTATTGGGTTTATCAAAAGAGCACGTGATTGACTAGCCAATAGTGATGAGTCCGAAAGTAGATTCATGGTTTAGGGTTTGAATTAAGATCACAAGTTGAATATTGATAGAGATATAATAGGAGACTTGTGAAATCGATTTAGGGAACCAAGGGCTTAATGAATTCTTGTATGTTAATCATCATAGAGATATGGTTGATTGGTATGCAAGGTGTTTTCTTTTGTGCTTGATAAAAACATTAGAATAATTTAGGGTTCTTGGTTGACAATAAATTGAAATAGGAATAGCGAACAATCACATATGGATTTAAGTTTTATTGTGTAGGTGAAATCACAAACTTACATATTACCCATCACTTTCTCTGCCTACAATATTTGTTTGAGATTTTGTTTGATTTTAATTTCAATTTGATAGTTAATAGGATAATCTTCACTTGATCTAATCAAATCTTTCTCTCTCCTTTGGCTTGGTCAAAATAGTTATTGATTTAGATTTAGATAAATTGGTTACCTAATCCCTATGTTCCACCTCAGCATTACTTCTCGTGTTTTTATTACTTGCTTCGATCCAGTACACTTGCCAGAGTCCATCAAGTTTTTGACACCATTGTCGGGGAGTTTTTGTTGTATGCGAGGTATTGTTTCTCCTGACGAACTACTCTTTGATCCGGAAATTCGAGGGACCGAGCGAAGACTGAGAAAACAGTTGAAAGAATAGAGAAGGATTGTGGCACCAAATCTTGTTAATATTGGAGACATGGCACACAATCATACGCCTCCTCCTCTTGCTTACAAGCCTCTCTTTGAGTAGACACTTCCCAGCTGGGAGGATTGTACATCTACTATTGTGAGGCCACCCATCAATGTGAATGCCTTTGATGTCAAGCCATCGGTTCTTCAATTGGTGCAACAACATCCATTTGATGGGAGGGACAATGAAGATCCTCACAGGCATAACTCTCGACTCTTGGAGATATGTGATATTTCTAAGTATGCCAGAGTTTCAGATGTTGCCTTTCATTTGCTTCTAATCCCTTTCTCATTATGGGATAGAGCACGCAATTTGTTGGATTTGAACATGGATCGTGCTAGCATTACCACCTGAGATGATATGGTGCAAAAGTTCTGGACTAGATTCTTTCGTCTTCAAAAGGCGGCACAATTGCAAAAAGCCATCACTTCTTTCAATCAACAAGAAGGAGAAAAGTTTAGTGAAGCTTGGGAGTGGTACAATGTTTTATTGAGGAAGTGTCTGAATTCGTATTTTGGTTTGTGGATGAAGGTGCCTAATTTTTTCAATGAGTTTCTCATTTCAACCCAAGTTATATGTGATGTGCAGCTGGCGGTTCTTTCTCCTACAAAACTGTTGAAGATGCATGTGCACTATTAGAGAGTATGGTAAGAATGATTATAGCCGCGGTAGGGATGAGCGGAATGAGTGGCATGAGCACAATAATCTTCCTCCTAAAAGTAGTAGTACTCCGAGAAGAGGTCCCAGGTCCCTCAGGGAACATCTTCCCCCGACCCCCCCCCCCCGATTAGCCTGGCGCTTAGTGCGCTTCACAGGTTGTTTCTCAGTAGGGTTCTTTGGAGGAGCCATACCTGAAAATCAGAAGAGTTCCCAGTACAATTTATATCGCAGTCACAATATAGCTAAGAATACAGAATATTATCCTAAGCTATTACATCCAACTCAGGCAGTCCAATCATTAACTTTAGAAAACAAAAATTCGTTCTATATTTTTCAGAGAAATTTTTTTTCCCAAAATCCAACTTAACAATGCATCATCTCTAATAACCCAGGGAACCCCAACTAAAGTTCTATCAATCAGAGCAATTCAATATTGACTTTCAATAACATCATGCATTCATAACAATCATTAGTCACAAGATTCTTAACCACATTCACATATTCAAAGATGCAAGAATTCAAGGTAGTCATGAAATCAATATATTGACAATCTGGTTCTAAGAACATTTAATCATACTTTATTCAAGTCACATTTACCCCGTATTTTTCAAAAGATTTTCGTAAGGAACAAAGGGGGAAAAAGACATGGATTTCATGGTTTTGATAAAGAAAAGAGGAGTTGAAAACAAGAAACCTTGATGAGCAAGTGTGAAAGTGATGAAAGAGTGGAGTGAGAAGTGTTCCTTGGCCCGGGTTCGTGCGCACGAGAGAGAGGAAGAAGAAGAGTTTTTAATTTTCTTTGCCCAAATGAGCAGAAAGCTGCTCGCGGGGCGTGTAAATTTCCTTCTCTCGCGGGGCGAGAACTTAAAAATCCCCAATTATGGAACCCTAATTTCAGGGTTCGCGGGGTGAAACATGGTTCACGGGGAGAATCGGAGAGATTTTCACCTTTTCAGTTGCCCATTTCAAATTGTTCATCTTCTGCCCATATTCGCGGGGCGAGCAGGTTCTCGCGGGGCTAATCTGGGAAATTAATCCTTTCTCATTCCCGCGGTCTCGCGAGGCGAGACATGCTTTGCGGGGTGAGCCAGAGACATGGTTTCTGTTCCCCCTCTGGCTCGCAGGGTGAGACTCTGTTCCCGGGGTGAGCCAGAGATAAAATTTAACCCCTATTTTTTTTAATGCTACTAAGTCCTATATGCTTCCTAAATGCAATTTGTTTAACTAAGGACCCTATATGCGACACTTTTTATTATTTTTGGACTCTAATAAAGCATAAAAAGGATATGAAAGCCTGGGTTGCCTCCCAAGTAGCGCTTGTTTAACGTCCTGAGCCTGACTCAAGTTTCCCACGTAAGGCTAGTCTAGCCTGAAGCTTTGGTGGTTCCTTTGGAATGCCACCCCATAGTAGTGCTCGAGTCTTTGGCCATTTACTTTGAAGATGTCACCTGGTTCGTTCCCCTCTAGCTCCATTGCTCCATGTGGAAATACCTTGGGAACCTTTAAAGGTCCAGACCACCAGGATTTCAGCTTACCTGGAAACAACCTCAATCTTGAGTTATACAATAATACCCATTGCCCCGGTTCAAAACTTCTAGGCAAAATATGTTTATCATGACAAGCCTTTGTCCGTTCCTTGTAAATCCGTGCATTTTCATACGCTTGCATTCAAATCTCTGCCAATTCATTCAAGTCCAGTAGGCGCTTCTCACCGGCCTTTGTCAAGTCAAAATTTAGGGTCTTGATGGCCCAATAGGATTTATGCTCTAATTCCACCGGTAAGTGACATGTCTTTCCAAACATCAAATTATATGGAGATCCACCAATGGGTGTGTTGACGAATCTGGGCAAGTATACCCAGTCGTGCAAGTAATACGGTGGTGAGACCGTTTATCGTTCCCACGAGGACTGTGACAAGTACTAACACGTACCGAATCAATTACTATCTAAGCGGATATTTGGATTGAAGGGAGATCGATAGTAAATACTAAGCCCAATTAAGATTTAAACCTAAAACAAACAAAATAAAGAGAAAAGTTCTTTGTGGATTTTTGTCGAACACTTAGGAGGCAGTAAAATGAATTCTTCAAATATAAGAACAACGCTGGGATTAGGTTCACTAAACTTCATCCCCATGCAATGACATGACTAATAAACAGTTTCTACTTCAAGTATGACAATCAATCCACTAAATTACTCAAGCCCCGATTCCTCGGATGACAAGAGTCTAAATCCACTAATAGACCTTAATTCCTTAGGTGGCCTAGATTAATGAATTTGCATTAAGATTAGGGATTAGAGATTACTAGTAAACCAAACTCTATTCCTAGACGCAAGGATTACTAGGTGGTTAATTTCAGTTCCGGTTCTAATACGAATTTTCCAATTGCATATCAAAACACTAATCAAGTCATGGGGGTGCTAGCCACAACAAGCATTAAGCACAGAAAATCAATCACTCAATGAAGAAGTAAAAAATATATTACAAAATCAAGTCGGATACATGAGAATTCAGAATTAGCTAACACCTAACCCCAACAATGGGGGTTTAGCTACTCATGATCATAGCCAAAACCAAAGAAAAATAAATGAGAGGGAGGAAAAACTCCATGGAATCCTTATGCCACTGCCCCTGGTTCAGAGAGAGTATTGTAGGGTTTCAAAAACTGTTTTTCTTCTGTTCTGCTCGTGCTCCTTTATAGATCAGGATTCGCGTCACGGCCGTGATGGCCATCACGGCCTAGCCGTGACGCTTTCTGCCTTGGCGCGCTTTCAAATATTGGAGCATCACGGGCGTGATGCTCATCATGGGCAGGCCGTGATAGCTTCTGCCTTCACCAAATGATCTGTCACGGCCGTGATGGGTATCACGGCTAAGCCGTGACAGCTTCTAACTTTTGCCTTCTTTTCTCTCAATTATTGCTCGATCATGACCGTGAGGGTCATCACGGCCAGGCCGTGATGGGCTCTGCTTGGGTCATTTTCTTCACTTTTTAAGTCTGTCTTCATCCAAGCTCCATCATGGCTAATCTTGAGCATTTTTCCTTGAATTCCTTCAAAACAACACCAAGAAACCGCCTCACCCGATCCAAGGTAAAAACTAATAAAATCAAATCAAATATGCCTAAACTATATGAAGAATGCATGCAAAAATGTACAGGGATTATGATGCGAAATCACACTATCAGGGTGTTTTGAAAGCAGTCATGTATGCCTATAGTGCATCATCTATCTCCTTTGACCAATCCTTCCATGATGAGTTTACTGTCTTCTCAAGGATTCGCTTCAACTCACGGTTGGACACTTCCACTTGACCACTTGTTTTCGGATGATAAGGAGTTACAACTTTGTGTGTGACCCCGTATCTTGAAAGTACGTGATCCATTTGTTTGTTGCAAAAGTGTGAACCACCGTCACTAATTATCACCCTTGGAACACCAAACCTTGTGAAAATGTTTCACCTTAGAAATTCCATTACGAATCGCGCATCATTCGTTGTGGTTGGTATGGCTTCGACCCATTTGGACACATAATCCATCGCCACCAAAATATATTTATATGAGAAGTATGGAGGGAATGATCCCATGAAGTCAATGCCCCACACATCGAAGATTTCTACCTCTAACATAGTTTGGAGTGAAAGTTCGTGTCTCTTGGAGATATTGCCAACCCTCTGACAACGACCACAACTGTCCGCGGAAGCCTTTGCATTCTTGAAGATGGTGGGCCAATAGAAGCCGCTTTGGAGAACTTTTTTCGCAGTTTTCTTTCCTCCAAAATTTCCACCATAATCCAAGCCATGGAAATGCCACAACACACTCCCAATTTGATCATGAGGAATGCATCTCCGCATCAATCCATCCACACACTGTTTGAACAAGAAGGGATCTTCCCAAATGTAGTATTCTACATACGAAAAGAACTTCTTCCTTTGTTGCATAGTCCATCCCTTCGAAACCACATTTGAAGACTTGAAGTTGGCCATATCCGCGAACCAAGGAGAAACTTTTTCAACAATTGCAAACAATTTCTCATCAGGAAATTCTTCCATGATGTCTAGCAATTTCTCCTCAGTGTCGGGATTGACCAACCTCGACAAGTGGTCCGCCACTCCATTTTCCAAGCCCTTGCTGTCCCTACTCTCAATATCAAACTCCTGCAAAAGAAGAATCCACCGGATTAATCTAGGTTTGGCCTCTTGTTTTGTCATCAAGTGTTTTATGGCCGCATGAGCGGTGAAAACAAAAATTTTAGACCCTACATGTAACACCCCGATTTTCGCTGCTTTGTAATATCGGTAATAAATATATAAATATATTTTTATCCGAAACTTAGAAAATGATTTTGGATAAACCAAGGTCATTTCCTTGTTATACCTATTTTCATAAGGTTACGGGGAAGTTTTTGGTTGAAAATTCAGACGGAAGCCGGTCTGCCGTTTTCTGTGTTTTCGCTGATAGTAAAAGTTTACTGCTTAGAAAACCAAATTTTAATTCGTGAACGAGATGAAAAATGTTGTTATCGTATTTGCTACGATACAGGAAGTTTTGAAAAATTTAGTGTAAAAATTAAAATATTATATTTGTTGCGGGCGTATACGTCGAGATGTCTCTAGGAAAAGCTTGCGCCAGATGAATCGAGGAGTCGGCAATGTAGCAGAGATGATGGATTTGACCGACTTGACGAGTATTTATGACGACCTTATCCGGGTCATAATGGCCATAATGGCACATTTATGACAAAGTGAAATTTTCCTATGAAATGACCATTTTACCCTTGTCTTTTTATGACAATTACAAGCCATGTCATTGGAAAATTTGACCAAATCCAACCCAAAACTCACGGCTCTTTCCTCCATTCAAATCACTTGGACATCACCTTTTCCTAGCCATAAATGAGCATTGATGTTAAGTGGATGAGTCATAGGCAAAGTCACACTCTCATCAATCACCCGAAACTGCCACGAAATTATGACCAGTTTATACTCTGAATCTCGGAAAACTTTCAACATGAAAGTTGTTCATATTTCTCTCTTCTTTCCAACGACATAAAGATCATCCAAAACGGATAAGTATGTTGAGAGATATACCCAAATTACTAAAACTGTTCTAAACCCTCATCATGTTCATCTTCTTCTCCAATGTTCTCAAATCTTCTCCAAGTTTCTTGATTCTTCTTAACCTATCTTTGACTCACAAAATCAGCCAACTTAGGTCAAGATAAGCTTGCATTAAATGTGGCAAAATCATCATCATGGAACTTTATTGACAATTTGCAAACTAGTCCTTCAACTTTTGGAATCTTTGCAAAATGATCCCTATGAGTTATTTGCACTTTAATCCTTTGAAAAGCCACCTCCTTTCTCTTAAATACTCCAAAGTGGTGCAGCCCACATGCCTATAAATACCCTCCCTCACATTTCATTTGGTTCCTATTGCCATTTGTTACAAAAACCACTCCAAAGTTCTAAGTTCATAAGCCTTTATCATCACTTTGTGAAGCAAGTTCTTGGATTTCCTTTGTCATTGATTTTCAAGAGGTGGTTGTGTTAACTCATGGCGGGATAACGAGGATCGTCGTGTACGTATTTCCGGTGCTAGCTCAGGTGGGGAAAAGAATCAACCTATCGTCGGAATCGATAAGTAGTAGATTATATGATAATTGTGTAGGGCGACCTAAACCCTACTAGTAGTTGAGTAATCGACAAGACCAAAATCATATTGGAAACCTTTTCTGTAAAACCAATGGTGATTTGGTGATTGTTGGTTTATCGACATTAGGATGATTTTATCTTATCTGAGGTTGATTGAATTTATTATTATTATTTCATTGCTTATGTGATATTATGTGGTATTTGAATTGTTTTATGATATTGTGTTATGCATGATCTGCCTGGTTTTTAATATTGTGCTTAGCTGATTTTTAAGTAAGGATATGTGTTGTTCGGGAGATAATTGTTTGGGTGAGAGAATAAAGGTGATTTAGAGGTGCCTAGCCTAATTAAGTGGTTTTATCTATGGGGAAAAAGGTGTTGAGACTTTGATGGAAGGTTGAGGCACTAGGTTGTTATTGATGTAATTTAGGGAGATTCATTTATCGAGGCATTGTTAGTCACAGCCATGTGAGTGGAACACACGAGGTCAGGATATCCTATTTTGGGGATATCGGATATTGCGGGTGAGTGCCCTACGGATGTAGATGCCGAGGTAGACTACCGTAATACTCTTTAGTTCTTGACGAGTTCGAATGTTATTGGCACTGGACCGTTATGGAAGGATGTTCCTTGACAAGTTCGAATGTTATTGGCACTGGACCGTTACGGAAGGATGTTCCTTGACAAGTTCGAATGTTCTTGGCACTGGACCGTTATGGAAGGATGTTCCTTGACGAGTTCGAATGTTATTGGCACTGGACCGTTATGGAAGGATGTTCCTTAACGAGTTCGTATGTTATTGGCACTGGACCATTTTAGACTAATAAGTGTTTATTCTTTGATGCGTTCGAAAGTTATTGGTACTGGACCGTTCTGGACTACTGACTAATGTGACAGGAGTGAAGATGGCCACATCAGTATAAAGTTTTAGTTGCATGGGTTGAGGGTAGAGGATGATATAGTGAATTGAGGATGATTGTTGATTTTGAGTGATGTGTGTCTGTGACAATTACTGTATAATTTACTATTACTCTTTTCCGCTTTTTGATGATAGAACTGTTTCTTATTCCTTATATATTTCTGTGTGTTGTATTTTATTTCTGATGTAATCGTACGAGAAGACCCGATGGAGGAACCAATTGCTGAGGAGTTAGATGGAACTCCGTATGAACCGGATGCTGGAGATCGAGCTGTGATCTAGAGCGATTAGAGTATAGACATGATGGCCAGTGTATCTAAGGAGTATTTATATTTCCGCTAAGTATGTCTGTAGTGAAGTCTATACTTGTGAGGGATCCTACTGAGAGGGTACCCTTAACAGTGCTTTTGGGAATGTAATAAATAAACATGTGTGTAATTATATATTACACTTTGGTGTGTTTTATATTTGTAGAAGTTATATGATCATTAATTAAGTTTTAAATTTTTACGTATTTTCAACGATAAGCGAGCGATTAAGTAAATAAATATTAAGGTTTTAATGTAATAATACAATGGGGCACAACGGGGTGTCTCACTACAACATAAGATCTAAACTTATCTAAAGTAAAAACTACAGCTATGAGTTCTTTTTCAGTGGTGGAATAGTTAGCTTGTGCCTCATTTAGAACCTTACTTGCATAGTAAGTCATGTGAGCTAACTTTTCCACCCTTTGGCCCAAAACCGCCCCCACCGCATAATCACTAGCATCACACATGATTTCAAAAGGTAAGTTCCAATTAGGTGCAGTGATTATGGGTGCGGTGACAAGCATATGTTTTAAAGTATTGAAAAAATTTAAGCAAGAATCATTAAAATCAAAGGATACGTCCTTCACAAGAAGGTCACATAACGGTTTCGCTATCTTGGAGAAGTCTTTAATGAACCTCCGATAGAAACCGGAATGGCCCAAGAAAATCCTCGCCCCCTTCACATTGGTTGGTGGGGGTAGCTTCTCAATCAACTCAATCTTGGTTCTATCAACCTCAATCCCCCTTTGGGAGATTTTGTGCCCCAATATTATACCTTCCTTGACCATGAAATGACATTTTTCCCAATTGAGCACTAGGTCGGCTTCTTGGCATCTCTCAAGCACCAAAGCCAAGTTCTTCAAGCAATTATCAAAAATACTTCAATGAATTTCTCCACCATGTCAAAGAAGATGGAAAGCATACACCTTTGGAAAGTAGCGGGAGAATTATACAATCCAAAGGGCATCCTCCTATAAGCAAAAACTCCATATGGGCATGTGAAGGCCGTCTTCTCTTGGTCTTGAGGATCCACTACAATTTGGTTGTAACCGGAGTAACCATCCAAGAAACAATAGTACTCATATCTGGCCAACCTTTCAACCATTTGATCAATGAATGGAAGAGGGAAGTGATATTTCCTTGTTGCATCATTTAGCTTCCTATAGTCAATGCAAACTCTCCACCCCGTGACGGTCCTTGTTGGAATTATTTCATTATTCTCATTGCCACCACAGTTGTGCCACCTTTCTTCGGGACAACCTGAATCGGGCTAACCCAATTGCTATCTGAGATTGGATAGATGATTCCGGCATCCAAAAGCTTAATCACTTCCTTACGCACCACTTCTTTCATGATGATATTTAACCGCCTTTGTGGTTGAACCACCGGTTTGAAATCATCCCCAATAAAAATTTTGTGCATGCATAGGGAAGGACTTATACCTTTTAGATCCGAAATCTTCCACCCAATGGCAGATTTGTGTTCCCTAAGAACTCTCAAGAGCTTTTCTTCTTCATCCTTTGTCAAGGCATTGCTAATGATGACCGGATGATGTCCCCCCTCACTTAAAAATGCATACCTCAAATGAGTTGGGAGTTGCTTTAATTCTGGTGTCTTGTTGTCTCCTTCCACTCTTTCCTTGTTGAGATTTTCTTTTTGGCATTCATCCCTTGGGAGATCGGGTAAGACTTCCATGTTCCTTAAGCATTCAAGATAATCCTCATCTCCCAAAAGATCTTCTCCTTCATCTTCATCATGGGATTTTACCAACACTTTTGCAAGTGTAGAACAATGGGCTTCTTGTGTGGCTTTAGATTCCACAATTGGGTCCACCACATCAACACTATATATAAGCATAAGATTACTCTAATGGATGCTTCATTGCTTCAAAGACGTTGAAGACCACATTCTCATCTTGCACCCTTAGTGTGAGCTTTCCTTGTTGCACATCAATCAAAGCACGCCCGGTGGCCAAGAATGGTCTTCCCAATATAAGAGGGATCTCGGCATCTTCATCCATATCAAATACTACAAAATCTGCCGGAAAGATGAACTTGTCTACCTTTACCAATAAATCTTCCACCACCCCATAAGTGTATTTGATAGACCGATCCGCTAATTGAAGTGACATCCTAGTCTCCTTGGCTTCTTTTATGCCTAGCTTCCTCATCATAGAGAGAGGCATTAGATTAATGCTTGCCCCTAAATCACATCAAGCCTTTCCAATAGTTATCTCTCCAATGGTACATGGAATGCTAAAAGAACCTGAATCCTTCAACTTTGGAGTTAGTTTCCTTTGGAGAATTGCACTGCACTCCTCGGTCAAAGCAACCGTTTCCTCATCAACTATCTTCCACTTCTTTGAGATGAGTTCCTTCATAAATCGAGCATAAGATGGCATTTGTTCCAAGGCTTCCGCAAATGGAATATTAATTTGAAGTTTGTGAAAAACATCGAGGAATTTGTTGAATTTCTTATCTTGCAAGGGTTTCTTCAACCTCTCTGGATATGGCACCTTCATGTAGGGAGGAAGATCTTGGGGCTCAAACCACTTCTTCCTTCTAAATTTTTCATCAACTAATTTCAATTTCCCTCCTTGCTCTGGCACCTTTTCGCTAGCTATCTCATCTTCCTTGGCTTGTTCTTCTTCCGACTGTGGTTGCTCTGCAGTCTCTTCTTCCTGAGAACTAGTTTTACCCCCATTGGAACTCAACGCCTTACCACTTCGAGTTGTTACGGCATTGCATTGGGTTTTGGGGTTGTTCTCTGTATTTCCTGGGAAAGAGCCTTGAATACCCTCATTCATTTGCTTTGCAAGTTGTGCTATCTGAGTCTCTAGATTCTGAATTACTGCCCCGGTGTGAGTTGCTAACTTGTCAATGGTAGTGTTTATATGTACTGTCAACTTTTCAATGGCCGCACTAGTCTTCTCAATAGCCAACTCCCAAGGTTGCTTCCCACCACCTGTGATCTGTAACTGAGTGGGCCCAGGGAGGGTTTGCTGAGTATTTTGTGGTTGAATTCCATAGTTTGGCCTCTGACTCTGTTGTTGTTGCCCAGCTAGACCATTACTAGTGTTACCCCAAGTGAAACCTGGATGGTATCTCCTAATGTACCCCTGATTATGGTGGTAGTCATTCTATTTGTTCCTCTGATAGTTGTTCTGTGGTACTGTGTCGTAGAAGTTGTGACACAAGTCTACATGTTCCTGAGGGAAATTACAGGGACAATTTTCGCTTCTATGATCGCCATTGCAGTGGTCATACCTTGGAGGCAACCCTTCTCGCACTTCATTAACTCTCATCTTGCTGGTAAGTGCTTCGCATTGCTTCTTCACATGGCGAAGGACTGCAATGCACCGAAGCGTGAACTGACTGTCAATCACACCAGAGCCAATAAACCGACAACCAAGGGGAGAGTTTATACGATGAGTGGAACCGAGGCTTCAAACTCTGACGATCTCATACAGGGTAAGTGCGACATAAACGGTAATCTTTTAACTGTACTTTTTTATTCAGGTGCGACGCATTCTTTTATCTCGATGGATTGTGTGAAACTGTTGAAATTACATGTTTCTTCCTTATTGTGTGATATTATTGTTTCAACTCCTACAGCTAAGCCAGTTTTAGTCACTTATGTTTGCTTGTATTGTCCTATCATTATTCAGGATAAATATTTTCTTGTTAACCTGATCTGCTTGCCTTTAATACAGTTAGATGTAATTTTAGGCATGGATTGGTTGTCTTCTAACCATATCTTGATAGATTGTGCTCGTAAAACTCTAGTTTTTCCTACGGAGAGATTTCTGGATTTTTAAATGCTAATCAAGTAAACGCTTCTTTAAAAGAGGGAGCGCAAGGATACATGCTATTATTTTCCTTAGACGTTAAGAGTGAGTTAGACTTGCAGTGTATACCCATTGTCAACGAGTTTCCGGAAGCTTTTCCTGAAGATGTACCTGGATTACCACCTGTTCGGGAGATTGAGTTCGCGATTGATCTGGTTCTAGGCACTGGACCAATATCCATAGCACCATATCGAATGTCGTCATCAGAACTTGAGGAATTTAAAGGACAACTAGTGGAACTGATACGAAAAGAATTCATTAGACCCAGTGTATCACCTTGGGGAGCTCCAATTTTGTTAGTGAAAAAGAAAGACGGAACTTCTCGTTTATGCGTAGATTTTCATCAGTTGAATAAAGTGACGATTAAGAATAAGTATCCACTTCCAAGGATAGATGACTTAATGGATTAGTTACGTGGAGCAGCCGTTTTCTGAAAGATAGATTTACGTTCGGGCTATCATCGGATTCGCGTGAAGGCGGAGTATGTTCTTAAAACAGCGTTTAGAACACGTTATGGGCATTACGAATACCTTGTGATGCCGTTCGGAGTTACGAATGCTCCAGCTATATTCATGGATTACATGAATAGGATTTTTCGTCCTTACTTAGATTAGTTTGTCGTAGTTTTTATAGACGATATTCTAATCTATTCTCCCAATAAAGAAAAACATGTTGAACATCTCAGTATGGTTCTCCAAATTTTAAAGGAGAAGCAGCTTTACGCAAAACCTGAAAAGTGTGAATTTTGGTTAGACCAAGTTCAATTTTTAGGACACATAATCTCAAGTGAAGGAATTGTCGTTGATCCGTCGAAAGTTGAAACTGTTTTACAATGGGAAAGGCCTAAGACGGTAACCGAGATTCGTAGTTTTGTGGGTTTAGCGGGATACTATAGAAGATTCATTGAGGGATTTTCCAAAATAGTAGGACCCCTTACCCAATTAACTCGAAAGGATCAAGCGTTTGTATGGACTGAATCATGTGAAGAAAGTTTTCAAGAGTTAAAACGAAGGTTGACTACTTCACCTGTATTGATACTACCTGATCCTCATGAACCTTTTGAGGTTTATTGTGATGCTTCACATCAAGGGTTAGGATGTGTATTGATGCAAGACCGAAAAGTTGTGGCTTCTGCTTCAAGACAGTTGAAGATTCATGAAAGGAATTATCCTACACATGACTTGGAGCTAGCAGTAGTGGTATTCGCGTTAAAAATCTGGAGACATTATTTGTATGGAGCGACTTTCAATGTTTTTAGCGACCATAAAAGTTTGAAATACTTGTTTGATCAAAAGGAGCTTAACATGAGGCAGAGGCGTTGGTTGGAATTTCTAAAGGATTACGATTTCTAATTACAGTATCACCCTGGAAAAGCAAACATAGTAGCAGATGCTTTGAGTAGGAAATCAATGCACATATCGGTAATGATGGTTAAAGAGCAACAGTTATTGGAACAATTCCGAGATATGCGATTGACGATTAAGATATTGCCAGGAAAACTGTGTTTAGGTATGATTACTGTTTCAAATGGACTGATTGAGTAAATTAAAGAAAAACAAGAAAGTGATCAGTACCTACAACGAGAAAGAGAATGAGTGCGACAGGGAGCTATGTCGGAATTTAAAGAAGGAAATGATGGAATCTTAAGGTTTGGTGAAAGGATTTGCGTACTGAATGATGTCGAGTTGAGAAAGTTAATTCTTGAAGAAGCTCATAGGAGTAAGTTAAGTTTGCATCCCGGAGCTACTAAGATGTATCAAGATCTCAAGAAATTGTATTGGTGGTATGGCATGAAGAAAGATGTAATGGAGTTTGTAGCTGCGTGTTTAACTTGTTCAAAGGTTAAAGTGGAACATCAAAGACCGGTCGGAATGCTACAATCCTTAGACATTCCAGAATGGAAATGGGACAGTATTGCGATGGATTTTGTGTCAGGTTTGCCAAAGACTCGGAAAGGATATGACTCTATTTGGGTAATAGTTGATCGACTGACTAAGTCAGCTCACTTTTTACCAGTTAATATGAAATACCCACTGGAAAGACTAGCCCAGTTATACATCGATGAAATTGTTAGATTACATGGAGTACCTTTGAGTATTATCTCAGATCGTGATCCGAGATTTACGTCAAGATTTTGGCAAAGTCTGCAAGATTCGTTGGGAACAAAACTCAGATTAAGTTCTGCGTATCATCCTCAAACGGATGGGCAATCGGAGAGGACTATTCAGTCTCTTGAAGATTTATTGAGAGCTTGTGTGCTAGAAAATGCTGGAAGTTGGGATGAATATCTATCATTGATAGAATTCACTTACAATAACAGTTTTCATTCGAGCATAAGAATGGCACCCTATGAAGCGTTGTATAGTCGACGGTGCAGAACGCCTATATGTTGGTACCAGGATGGTGCAAATTTAATGGTAGGACCAGATATCATGCAACAAACGACGGAAAAGGTGAAAATGATTTAAGAGAAAATGCGGATAACTCAGAGTCGACAGAAAAGTTATGCTGACAAGAGACAACGACCTCTTGAGTTTGAGGAAGGCGAGCATGTGTTTTTGAGAGTCACGCCAACGACTTGGGTTGGCAGGGTAATTAAATCCAGGAAACTCACTCCTAAATTCATTGGACCTTACCAAATTCTTCGTCGAGTAGGTCCAGTAGCCTATAAAATTTCTTTACCGCCTTTTCTATCCAATCTTCATGATGTTTTTCATGTATCACAATTAAGGAAATATATTCCTGATCCATCTCACGTAATTGAACCTGATTTAGTACACTTATGAGACTCTACCTGTACGAATCGCGGATAAGATGACGAAGCAGCTCATAGGTAAACAAATCTCATTAGTCAAGGTTATTTGGGATGACGTGACTGGAGAAGCAACGTGGGAAGTAGAAGACAAAATGAAGTTACAGTATCCTGATCTATTTACAGGTACGTAATTTCGAGGACGAATTTTTTTTTAGTAGGGTAGTAATGTAACACCCTGTCTTTCACTGTTTTAAATAACAGTAGTACATATAAATATGTTTATAGGTTTATTAGAGTTTTAGAAAATTATTTTAAATAAACGGAGTTTACCACTCAACTCCACTTGAATGTAGGAAGCTACGATTAAAATTTAGGTTGGAAAGTCAGGTGAAACCCGGCCCGTGAATTCCATTGGCAGTATAATTATACTGCTCAAAAGACCTAATTTTAATTCGTGAACGAAAGACTTAAGTTTTTTATTTTATTTCCAACAATTCTGTATTTTTAGAATTATTTCATAAAAAATGAAATAATATACGTTTTATGGGTGAAATACGTAATCGGGTGAACGACATAGTGTATTTCGGAGTTTCCAAGGGTCTATAAAGAGGTTATTTTAGAATTTTGAGATGATTCATGGGGATGATTCACACTTTTGAGTCTAGAAGATTCACAAGTCAAAGTGGCAATTTATGGATTTTGCACTTAAGTCCTTGAACTTTCTCTTAATTGCACTTTAGGCCCTAAGTTAGTTTCTATGTTTTTCCAAGTGAATTGGGCCAGAACCTTTGCTCCAAACCCATTAGAGGACAGTGGCCTCAGGCCCAAATTCTTTTTCCATCGATTAAATTTCATGAAGCCCAATTGAAATCATATAAGTTTTCCTAGATTATGTTTATGCCTTAAGCATTTTGGTGGGCCAAAACAATTAAATCCAAGCCCAAAAACCCCATGGCCATGCGCAAGCCCAAGGAGGAGTGGTGGCTGTAACGCCCCCCCTTTGGGGCATTACTTACGTAACACATGCGGAATTTAAATTAAAAGATAATTTGCTGGTGCTTTCGAAAAATAATTTATATAAGTACATAAGTGTCTGAAATTGGGTATAAAAATTTTGTCACGACTCCTAAGCCTTGATTGGCACACAGACTTACTATCATAGTATGGCAATCCTATTTAATTTAAAGAATATACTTGAATAAAAGCTAATATTTTACGAAAATTTCGACAGAGTCTCCTCTGTAATTCGGACATCCCAGGTAAAAGAACACCTGCTAAAATAATTACATTTTTATTCCAGAATTCCAGTTACACCAAATGCAATCAAGCAATAACATGCTAAAGATAGTTATATCAATTAGCTTTACAAGGCCAAAAGGAAAAGTTTAAGTTTTCTTTCAAAATAACACTCTCCGAGCCATAAACATTTCATTTTAAAATAAAGGCTCTCTGAGCCATACTCATACATACTTATCAAAATGATCTAAGTCTCAAAACCCTAAGCTGGTCATTCTAAAAGTTATTCCTGAGAAGAACTCACATGATCATTCCACAATCAAATACTTCATCAAGCAACTAGATCTAAGTCTCTGAGTGACTTAGGAAGACTCCTCTGCACATCTGTACTAAAATACCCAGGGTACAATAGCAAACCAGAAGAAACCTGATATGTTTGTAAGGGTGAGATACCGACAAATGGATATATCACACAACAACTATATACATGATACATACATCACATAATCATATAAGCAGTTAAATCATGCATATACATAACATAACAGTGTTATATCAAAGGGTCTCAAACCCGCACAGTCAACTTTTTAAAATGTGCATGGCACTTCAATCATCAGGCTCTAACTTAATCTCATGAGATCTCAACACCGTTTTCCCTGGAGAAGTATTAGAGTTGGTCAATCTCTTGCCCATCGGGCAGTTGCCTCCTTACCCTCATGCATAAGGTCTCAGGACGAGCAACGTCACATGTGCCTCTTCACTCGGTTTACATGGACAGACTCCCCAGATACCACCTTGTATCTGTTATATATCAAAAGCACGTCTGCTCGGGGAAATGCACATGAGAAAATATTTTTATTTAAAAGGTTTTCTTTGTGTGTTCATTCTTTTCACTGTCGCAGCCCGAAGCTAACGACTTAAATCATCATTTCCCCATCACTTGAAAACTCAGAAGCATAGGACTCATAGTCCGAACGCTCAATCACAATGCCCAAGACCGTGGCCACAGTCAAGGGTTGTGGTCGTAGAAAACAACCTTCACCTTTAATCATGTTCATTACACGCGGTTAGAATACACAGTCCAACATAGCGCGATTAGGACCTAAGTCCATAACATCAAAACCAGGACTCGTAGTCCCGAATTCACACTGATTCAAGATCACGTGCACATCACTGAATACTAGAGGCGACGTCCCGCGTACTAGATTCTATTTCTTAAGTACTTATTTTTCGTTCAGTGAAAAACAAATTCAAAACCGAATCCTCGATAACCTATCCAGGTTATCGGAAAGTTTCTAAATTATTTAGGAAAAACCTTTTCTTTGAAAATCTTTTTATAAAGCATCTTTGAAATTCTTTTATCTTTGAAATATTTTCCCCAATAGGATATTGCCAAATAATCTTGAAAGTTTTCACTTGAAGACACCTAGTTCGAAAAAGATTTTTCTTTTGTATAACAATAGTACACCAACATCATTTCAACATTTAAAACAAGTACTTTAAGTTTAAAGAGCTTTTGGAAAAGAACACCAATCCCTTCATCTTCAAGGCTTATTAAGGTTTTTAATCCTTATTATGGTTGAGCACAGACGCACGTCTGGCTTAGCAAACTTTCCATCAACAACAGTATATATATATATCATCAGTGCAAAGCTAATATCACAGTTGAAAGCAGTTCATCACATATATGCATTATATCATTTAGAACAAGTACAGATCAACATCAGATAATAGCACAACAGTTCAAGTACATTAGATAATCAAGTAAGCCCAATCAACATATAAATATCCAGTTAAACACCTACACACATGCATACAGTTATTGAATATCCCTAGGCAAACTCCCCTTACCTTTGAAGACAAGTAATGGATCCTCGTCTTAATGCTCACGTTAGCTCCAAGAGTATAACTATCTACTCCATCAAGCAAGCATAGCCGTGTCAAACGTCTCAGAGAGGGAATCCAACAACGCGCAACAACCAAAAATCAAGAAATCAATTTCACATGATCAAACACACATTCTAACTTTATCTAAACACTTAATCCAATTACCAAACAAGGTTATTTTTAAAGAAAATCATGTTTGAAGCTCACGCTTCCCAATACCCTTTAAGGAAACTTTGTTTTGATTAAAAGATCATGAAAAGAACTTTGGAAATCATCCATTTAGAGTCCTAATTGCACTAAATCATAATTAATTTCACAAAAACATACCCAAATTCAAATAAAATCAAATTGGGGTTTTAGGGCTCCTTATTAAAATTTAGGGAAAACTCAGAATAATGAAATTGGTTTAGGGAAACACAAATTCACAGTCCTAATTTCATAAAACAAGCTTAAATCTTAAGATTAAAATCTGAAATCATAGGGTTAGGGTTAGGGTTTCAAAATCAATTTGGGGACTTTTGAATCTAAGCAAAATAGATGAGGTTTCACTCACCCAAGGAGGAAGGAAGAGAAGTGGTGGCTGCTGGGAACTCTGGCGCGGCTGCAGTGGCGGCGACTCCGGCGAGGACAACAGCCAAACGAAAGCCAAATGGACCACACATAGGCGAGCTCAGTACACAGTCAGCTCCTCCCTACCAGTGTAGCCGGACGACGACCGGCGACGAGGTGTAGGCGGCGCTCGCGGCTGGACAACGACGCAGCGGTGACAACACCTGCGATCGTCGTTTTCCCTCACTCCAGGTGCTGAGAAGCGGTGACGCAGAGGTTGAAGGGTGGTCGGACATTGCTCAAGCAGCGGCTGGTCGGCGCTGTGAGCTAGGGTGGACAAGAAGATGAAGTGAGGAGGAAGAGAGAAAAAGAAAGAAGAAAAGAGAAAGAAAAAAAGAAAGAAAAAGTTGCAGAGAAGAAAAGAGAGAGTGAGGCGTCGAGTAAGTGAGAGAGAGAAAAGAGAAACTTTAGGTTTTAAACTAGTTACTTAGTGATAGGTACAAAATGAGTGATAAATATTAGGCCTAAAAAAACATGTTTTTACTTTTTGGAATCTAAAAATAAATATTGATAAGGATATTTTTTTCGAAATTCAAGTTAGAGTAAAGATTAATAGTTGAACTGATCAACTAAGAAAATACTCATTCCAAAATTTAATCTCCGATTAAGGTCAAACCAGTTTATTTTCAACTCTAAAATTAAATAGAATGAAAATATGAAAATGCTTTTCTCTTAATCATATTATTTAAAATATTTTTCTGTACTGGTATAATAGTGACAATAACGTAAATTATTGTCTAGTAAGCGTGCATTCACTGAATTGAGTCAGTGCTAACGCACCCAATAAAATAATTTGAAGAGAGTAATTTAATTACTCAAACTAAACCACATAACAAAATAAATTTAAATATCCAAATAAAATAATTAATCATAGGTGTAAAAACTAGGGTGTTACATTACTACCCCTCTAAAAAAAAAATTCGTCCTCGAAATTTCGTAGCTCAAAACTACGCAGGATTTTGTAATCACACTTTAACTCTAAAATCTTGCTTTATATTCTCATCGCTTCATTCCTTTCATCTATAACACCATAACAGGATCAATTTTTATGCCATTCTATTTATCCTTGAAACTTTTCACTACCGCATTAGCTCCACTACCTTTGATATTTCATCTTAGTCTACTACACTTTAAAGAACAAAATCAATGCTGAATTTCTTCACTTCTCATTATAGATCCATTAGAAAACTTTCTCCAATATCTAACTTTCACAGCGAACATCAAAACCAACACTAACTTTACCATAACATCAATTAACCTTCTACTCAAGAGATGCAATCATAGTCTTAGTCCATTTGGGCTTAGTCTACTCTTTTAGTCATACCAAATTCACACTTTTCAAATCTCCAATCAAAACGTCATAACATTCCTGAAGTGTACATGATATACTTTGCGCCAAAAACCTAAGAAATTCAATCTTATTAAAATTGAATCTTACCACATCCAACATAGTCCGTTCTCTTCTTAATTCCTCTCGGATCTTTTGCCTACTTCGATTTCATATCCTTCATTTGACTCTCATTTTCAATTTAGTTCTCAAGCCCCGTTAGTATCCCTAGTTTAAGAAATTTCCTATGCACCTTTACTCTATTGTCCAAGGAAAATACACAACTCCTAACAATTCCTCCATCTGAAGACATAGCTCTATCACTTATGCAAGGAAATGCTTGTATCGTATATGCCCTTATCTTATTTATTTGCAGCCGAGAAAAGAGATTATAAAACAGAGTTTCTCTAAGGCCATAACCCCTAGGAGTTGCACCAAAACAAGGCCAAGAAATCTAGGTGGACACTCCCTAATGGCAATCTTGGATTTAAAACATCTAGTTTCCACTATGGATCATCAACCACATTTTTACCAAAATAAGATTTCAAAGATTATAAACATTTCATCATAGCTTATCACACTCGAAAGACACAATCAAAACTTAATCACTTCTTGCCTCAAAATTTGTCTACTAGCAAAACTTCTTCAACACCTTATCCTCACAACGAACATCAAGTTCAACCTTAACTCTATCACATATATCAACTTTCCACCCAAGGCACACAATTATAGTCTTAGTTTTCTTTGAATATATTCCACCACTCCAAATTTTATCACAGTCATTCATTTCAATCTTAAAGAATACGCTTACATTTCTCCATGCAACTACAACCAAAAGGAATCACTTCAACTTGAATTATCCAAAATCATAATTCTTAAACTTTTCTAACTACTTAGTTTCACTCAAGAACTCCTTTTTACTATTTTCGTTCAAATTAAGGAAAACTACCATATATATTTTTCCGTTAATCCTCGGACTCACGAAGTCAACATTAACCATAAACTTTGATCACTACTCTAATTTCCTTTAATGATACATCTGCCTCGATCATGATAAAATCCATCGTAATCGTCTCACTCAATGACGTTGAACTTAAGGGTCCTCATAGTACCATTCACATCTATACACTAACGAAACTCCTATCAACTCTGGTTCGTCCTACCATAGAGATGACAAAAATTTAGGTACCACACTATCTCCCAGCTAACCTGCTAAGGATAGGTAATCTCATTACTTATCCATCCCACTGAGGATGATCAGTTGGACTTAGTCTCAACTTAGTCCTCAACACTTAAAGTAAACTTAACCGACACAAGTTGATAAACTTCCGTTTTTCATCTGAAACAACACTTGAAGATACTCCATGAAGTCTGGACAATCCTCCGATACATTATTCGGTTCACTAACTCCGCTTGTGGATCTTAACTCGTAAGAAGATGTAAACTTCACCAGTCGATCAACGATCACTTGAATTCAACAAGACTCATGTAGGTCTTCAGAAAACTCATAACAAAGATTGAAGGAATGCCAACATCTCAACAAGGAAGGTCTCAATTGTACATCTTGATGTGGAGATATCCATCTCACGACTGATGAGATAGGTCACACATCGACAACATTTGAAAAATACGTAGAATTAAGATGATCAATGACAACAAGCACTTTCGAACGACAATAAGACATGACCTTAGTGATCATAAAAGAATTTCTCAAGAAAAGAAATTTTTCTAGATTTCACTTTCACATAAGCATAGAAAAGAATTTCATTAATTTGAAGGATATCGGAACATCCCGTATGGAAAAAGATCATTCCATCAGGTTCGTGGGTGTAAAAATGCATGATCAATACACATTTACAAACATGAATCTAATAAAGTTCATTCTTCCACAAGAATCTTCCAGCGGATTTAAGGAATCAAAGGGTGAATAACTTCTAATCCAAAGAGGATTAATTCTTGTTCTCAGTACCAGGAATTTACAAAATGATGACTTTCACCTTTACCAAAAATAGAAGTGACGAAACTAAGTTTCACCAAGAAACTTCTGCTATCACAAAATTATCTGTGTTATAACTCAAGAAATAGTCATAACCACTTCTCTCCACAAAATGTGAAAGTATCCAGACCAATGAATTCCGATAAATCAATTCACTCAAATGTCTAATACATCGAGGATTATTTAGAAATGTGAGTACGACTTCTCACAAACAAAGAAATGAATAACTGGAAATTAATGAATTAGCATAACTAATTCAGGAGTCCTGACAGATTTCAAATTAAAGTCAGAAAATACTTGTTCATAATTCGTCCTTTACTTAGTTGTCAGGAATCCAGACGGTGACACGAGCCTTCACACAACATTGGTGCTTCACAGGGAAAACACTCGGTCTAACAAACGGTTCAGACCACCGATCTTTCAGTTGAATCGAGTCGTCTAACTCGTTTTAACTTCGTAGGCAACATCCTACACAAAGCGACAGAGATCTGACCGAATCCAGAAACTAGATCAATCAAAAATCAATGTCCTTTGCTAACCATAAACCTAGAATATTTCCAGGGAACACTCCCAGAAAAATCCTTTTACACAAACATCTTGTTTCGAATGTCTGACACGATTCGCAAGAATAATCGAATGTCATATCCGAACCCAAGTAACATTCAAGATCTAAGGTCTCCCAGGACATAAAGCCCTTGGAAAACCATCAAGAAACATATACTTGTGCGTCAACACACATTGCTTCAACAAGAAACAATTCAAACAAGAGCCAACCAGAGATCACACAACAAAACTTAACAGACCTATTCCCCAAAGATCCCGAAAGACTCGACCAGCTCTGATACCACCTTGTAACGCCCCCCCCCCCCCCCCCCCCTTGGGGCATTACTTACGTAACACATGCGGAATTTAAATTAAAAGATAATTTGCTGGTCCTTTCGGAAAATAATTTATATAAGTACATAAGTGTCTGAAATTGGGTATAAAAATTTTGTCACGACTCCTAAGCCTTGATTGGCACACAGACTTACTATCATAGTATGGCAATCCTATTTAATTTAAAGAATATACTTGAATAAAAGCTAATATTTTACGAAAATTTTGACAGAGTCTCCTCTGTAATTCGGACATCCCAGGTAAAAGAACACCTGCTAAAATAATTACATTTTTATTCCAGAATTCCAGTTACACCAAATGCAATCAAGCAATAACATGCTAAAGATAGTTATATCAATTAGCTTTACAAGGCCAAAAGGAAAAGTTTAAGTTTTCTTTCAAAATAACACTCTCCGAGCCATAAACATTTCATTTTAAAATAAAGGCTCTCTGAGCCATACTCATACATACTTATCAAAATGATCTAAGTCTCAAAACCCTAAGCTGGTCATTCTAAAAGTTATTCCTGAGAAGAACTCACGTGATCGTTCCACAATCAAATACTTCATCAAGCAACTAGATCTAAGTCTCTGAGTGACTTAGGAAGACTCCTCTGCACATCTGTACTAAAATACCCAGGGTACAATAGCAAACCAGAAGAAACCTGATATGTTTGTAAGGGTGAGATACCGACAAATGGATATATCACACAACAACTATATACATGATACATACATCACATAATCATATAAGCAGTTAAATCATGCATATACATAACATAACAGTGTTATATCAAAGGGTCTCAAACCCGCACAGTCAACTTTTGAAAATGTGCATGGCATTTCAATCATCAGGCTCTAACTTAATCTCATGAGATCTCAACACCGTTTTCCCTGGAGAAGTATTAGAGTTGGTCAATCTCTAGCCCATCGGGCAGTTGCCTCCTTACCCTCATGCATAAGGTCTCAGGACGAGCAACGTCACATGTGCCTCTTCACTCGGTTTACATGGACAGACTCCCCAGATACCACCTTGTATCTGTTATATATCAAAAGCACGTCGCTTCTCGGGAAATGCACATGAGAAAATATTTTTATTTAAAAGGTTTTCTTTGTGTGTTCATTCTTTTCACCGTCGCGACCAAGCTAACGACTTAAATCATCATTTCCCCATCACTTGAAAACTCGAAGCATAGGACTCATAGTCCGAACGCTCAATCACAATGCCCAAGACCGTGGCCTGAGTCAAGGGTTGTGGTCGTAGAAAACAACCTTCACCTTTAATCATGTTCATTACACGCGGTTAGAATACACAGTCCAACATAGCGCGATTAGGACCTAAGTCCATAACATCAAAACCAGGACTCGTAGTCCCGAATTCACACTGATTCAAGATCACGTGCACATCACTGAATACTAGAGGCGACGTCTCGCGTACTAGATTCTCTTTCTTAAGTACTTATTTTTCGTTCAGTGAAAAACAAATTCAAAACCGAATCCTCGATAACCTATCCAGGTTATCGGAAAGTTTCTAAATTATTTAGGAAAAACCTTTTCTTTGAAAATCTTTTTATAAAGCATCTTTGAAATTCTTTTATCTTTGAAATATTTTCCCCAATAGGATATTGCCAAATAATCTTGAAAGTTTTCACTTGAAGACACCTAGTTCGAAAAAGATTTTTCTTTTGTATAACAATAGTACACCAACATCATTTCAACATTTAAAACAAGTACTTTAAGTTTAAAGAGCTTTTGGAAAAGAACACCAATCCCTTCATCTTCAAGGCTTATTAAGGTTTTTAATCCTTATTATGGTTGAGCACAGACGCACGTCTGGCTTAGCAAACTTTCCATCAACAACAGTATATTATATATCATCAGTGCAAAGCTAATATCACAGTTGAAAGCAGTTCATCACATATATGCATTATATCATTTAGAACAAGTACAGATCAACATCAGATAATAGCACAACAGTTCAAGTACATTAGATAATCAAGTAAGCCCAATCAACATATAAATATCCAGTTAAACACCTACACACATGCATACAGTTATTGAATATCCCTAGGCAAACTCCCCTTACCTTTGAAGACAAGTAATGGATCCTCGTCTTAATGCTCACGTTAGCTCCAAGAGTATAACTATCTACTCCATCAAGCAAGCATAGCCGTGTCAAACGTCTCAGAGAGGGAATCCAACAACGCGCAACAACCAAAAATCAAGAAATCAATTTCACATGATCAAACACACATTCTAACTTTATCTAAACACTTAATCCAATTACCAAACAAGGTTATTTTTAAAGAAAATCATGTTTGAAGCTCACGCTTCCCAATACCCTTTAAGGAAACTTTGTTTTGATTAAAAGATCATGAAAAGAACTTTGGAAATCATCCATTTAGAGTCCTAATTGCACTAAATCATAATTAATTTCACAAAAACATACCCAAATTCAAATAAAATCAAATTGGGGTTTTAGGGCTCCTTATTAAAATTTAGGGAAAACTCAGAATAATGAAATTGGTTTAGGGAAACACAAATTCACAGTCCTAATTTCATAAAACAAGCTTAAATCTTAAGATTAAAATCTGAAATCAGAGGGTTAGGGTTAGGGTTTCAAAATCAATTTGGGGACTTTCGAATCTAAGCAAAATAGATGAGGTTTCACTCACCCAAGGAGGAAGGAAGAGAAATGGTGGCTGCTGGGAACTCTGGCGCGGCTGCAGTGGCGGCGACTCCGGCGAGGACAACAGCCAAACGAAAGCCAAATGGACCACACATAGGCGAGCTCAAGACACGATCGCTCCTCCCTACCAGTGTAGCCGGACGACGACCGGCGACGAGGTGTAGGCGGCGCTCGCGGCTGGACAACGACGCAGCGGTGACAACACCTGCGATCATCGTTTTCCCTCACTCCAGGTGCTGAGAAGCGGTGACGCAGAGGTTGAAGGGTGGTCAGACATTGCTCAAGCAGCGGCTGGTCGGCGCTGTGAGCTAGGGTGGACAAGAAGATGAAGTGAGGAGGAAGAGAGAAAAAGAAAGAAGAAAAGATAAAGAAAGAAAGAAAGAAAGAAAAAGTTGCAGAGAAGAAAAGAGAGAGTGAGGCGTCGAGTAAGTGAGAGAGAGAAATGAGAAACTTTAGTTTTTAAACCAGTTACTTAGTGATAGGTACAAAATGAGTGATAAATATTAGGCCTAAAAAAACATGTTTTTACTTTTTGGAATCTAAAAATAAATATTGATAAGGATATTTTTTCGAAATTCAAGTTAGAGTAAAGATTAATAGTTGAACTGATCAACTAAGAAAATACTCAGTCCAAAATTTAATCTTCGATTAAAGTCAAACCATTTTATTTTCAACTCTAAAATTAAATAGAATGAAAATATGAAAATGCTTTTCTCTTAATCATATTATTTAAAATATTTTTCTGTACTGGTATAATAGTGACAATAACGTAAATTATTGTCCAGTAAGCGTGCATTCACTGAATTGAGTCAGTGCTAACGCACCCAATAAAATAATTTGAAGAGAGTAATTTAATTACTCAAACTAAACCACATAACAAAATAAATTTAAACATCCAAATAAAATAATTAATCATAGGTGTAAAAACTAGGGTGTTACAGTGGCTGCCCTTAACTTGGATGAGCCAAGTTCATTCTTGAACATTCCACAATATTCTCCAATATTCTCCAAAGTTCTAAACTTATCTCAAAAGCTCCAAAGCATTCTAGATTTTTCTTAAAAAGCTTCAAGATAATTCAAAAGATGAGTCACAATGTGAACACATTAAATGTTGCACATGATCATCATTCCAAACTATTGACAATTTTCAAAATAGTCCTTATACTTTTGGAATTTTTGCAAAATGGTCCCTAGGAATTATTTGCACCTAAATCCTTGAAGAAGCCACCTCCTTTCCACTTAACCCCTCAAAAGTGGTGCAGCCCACATCTTTAAAAAGATGCTTTCACTTCATTATTTGACATTTTGCACTTTACACAAAAAACACCTAAAAGCTCTAAGTTCATACCGTCATTTTGTGAAGCAAGTCTTTGGATCTTCACTGGTCTTTGATCTTCAAGAGGTGAATCCTATTCTCCTTCTCTAATCATGTCTATGTTCTTCAATAAGTTTCATGATTCAAAGTCTATTTCATCTATGTTCATCATTTTTAAGTTTCTAAGTCTAGAACTTTGAAAATTCATAACAAATTCTAGAAAAATCTCATGATGTTGAAACCACTTTCTATGTTCTTGATATCATGCATACTATCTAAATCCAAGAGCATGTAGTAATCAAAAATTTCCTTCCTAATAAACTAGCTATGGCCGAACCTAGGAGGATGGGTTTGGTAAGAGTTCTGTTCATGTGTTGCCATATATGATCATGTATTTCATATGACATGTATGTCTACACACTCTAATCCATGTTAGTTTATTAAAATGAAAATTCTTACTCAAAATCTCTATGATGGCCGAACCCTATGTGGATGAGATTAGATAAATTTTATTCAAAGTTTTCATTAATGATCTTGGTAATCAACCTATTAGTATGTATGCTTAATAAATCCAAGTTGGTTTATCAAACTAAAAACCCTAGCCCATGAACATGTCAAGGCCGAATCTAGGTATATGAGAGTTAGGAAGTTTTTTGAGTTTAAAATTTAGTTGTTTAGCCACTAATCCATGATCTTGGTTGATTAAGGACCATTAATCCATGACTTAATCATGATTAGAAATTTTAGTCACCCAAAACCCCTTGAAGCCGTGACCATGTAGTAGGGTTTTGGATGTTTTTAGTTTCTTGATTTGTAATTATTTGATTGTAATGGTTGAAGGTTGAGTGAGTGCGACGTATACGTTGCATTTGGACTTCCGACAAAATTCATTAATTCACAAGAGAGTCTACGAGAGGTAAGAGGGGAATACCTGAGGGATATATTCGATGGCTATATGCTATCCTGTGTTGTTTGTAATTATTTGTCTGTTAGTATTTATTTAAGTTATGGCATTTGTATATGTGTTGGTTTAATTGCGTTTAATTGTTTATTTGTATTTATATTATGCTGCTGTGATGCATGATCTGCCTGGAAATATCTCTGTGATATTATTGTTGGTTGTTGTTTGAGAAGCCTGACAGTGGTCAGTGCCCAATTAAATTAATTGGATAAAAGCTTTAAGAAGCTTCGTAAATTATATTCAATGTTTTAACGGTAAAATATTGATATATAATATTAATGGAAATTTTTATTTGGGAAAAATAAGGAATTTTGGAAAATATCATTATTTTAATGATTTATTACTGTAAGAGTGAATTATGAGTCACAATGAGAGCGAAACCGTGAAAATATTTTTGCACTGCTAATTTTTACGTAAGAAATTCTGTAATATTATAAAAAGTTATTTTATGAAATTAATTGTTGAAAATAAGTTAATTATGATTTTAGAAAATTGTTTAAGTAGAAAAAGCTAAATTTTGGCTTAAAAAGCTTTAAAAGTGATAATTGACAGCAAATTTGGAAAAGTGTCGACGGCAAGTATTTTGAAACGGCAGCACATATTTTAAGTAAGTTTAAAACCTCAAGTGACTCACCTTTGTGAAAACTAAGCTTTATTATTTAAAGATTTTATTGAAGAATTTCCAATTTGAAAAGATTTTCTGTAAGCAAAATTAATTCAACCGTGTTAAAAGTGGTGTTGAACTTAGTAACCGAGACGTCGGGGTACTAAGGTTCTTTGTTGTTATGGACTTGGGGTCCTTTGGACTTTGGGGTCCTGTACTGTATACGTGGTGTATACTGTGTTTAAACATTTAAGATGTTTTCTATTACCACGAACCTATGACTGGTGCATCGGTCGAGAGGTGTCGTGATTGAGCACTCGGACTGTGAGGTCCTGTGTTGTAATGAAAGTTTTAAAGATGTTAAAACTATGTGAGTCGTAAGCCATTTTGAGCTTCGACAAAAAAAAAGGTTGAACACAAAGAAAAGGGTTATTAGCAAAAGTGTTTTGCATGCATTTGGCAGACGTGCCCACGGTTCCATGTGTGATTACCTTGCGGCGTTAGGT
This sequence comes from Sophora flavescens, assembly GCA_030762895.1. Lineage (NCBI taxonomy): Eukaryota > Viridiplantae > Streptophyta > Magnoliopsida > Fabales > Fabaceae > Sophora > Sophora flavescens. The sequence continues at coordinate 103,837,124 of CM061070.1, forward strand.
ATTTCATACTATGATTTTTTCATTGTGCTCGGGTTGGACAATGAAACCCCATTTACGATGTTATCACTGATGCCCTGAGTGTGGACAGTGTGCAATGGGTTATGGCTGTGTGCCTGTATGCCATGGGATGGCAATTGAGCCTGATCAACTCACCACGTGTTGGGATATCTCATGAGATTAGACGCAAAGTTAGACGACGAATATGAAGTGTTCATGCATAATTTTCAAATGATGACGTTTGGGGTGTTAAACCCATTGATAAACGATTTGCTTATGAATGCTTGTGTGATAAATGAGTATGTGTTATGTGGTGTCTACCATGTAGTTGTCGAGTAAAATCCATATATTGGTTTCTCACTCTTGCATGTTTTATTTGTTGTTTCTCTACTTGTGCATATATCTTTACGTTTGAGATTAGATGGAACCGAATATGCCTCTGGCACATTCAAGGATCTGATCGATCACGTTTGATCGAGCTCAGTTTGGTGGTGCCTGGGAGATAAACCCTGGGGCACTCAGCGCCACCTATCATGGTCCCAGTAGAGAAGTAACTGGCACGGTGGAGGAAGGACCGCAGCGAAGGACATATCTTGTGGAGACTGTTGAGGTATCTCTACCTCCGGTATGGCTATACTTGCAGTACTTGGATAAGCACGGGTTACTTGATTTGCCACCTCAGCCAAATCCGCTTCCGATAGCAGGACCAGCAATGCCTCCTGTTGAGGTAGTTTTGGATGAGGTCGAGGAGGACCCAGATGAGTACGTTGAGGACGATCTTGAGTTCCACCCTCCTGCTGTTGATGATGAGGATTCTTCCGACGAGGGAGCGGGAGCAGAGGTATCTTCATCAGATACATCTATTCTAGGTGGGGTTGATCATCATGATCTCCCCAATGGTTTTCATTAGCTTGTCCAGCCATTGGTATAGTCCTGAGGTAGCGAGTCTTGTCAGTTTTTGATCTGGCTACTGAGAGCCATGATTTTTTGGTATGGTTCTGGACTACTCGCTACTTATATGTATATGTCTTTCTTTTCTTTACTTAGTGTGACGGAGAATAGCCTATACTTATGAGGTCTCTTTTGTTATCTCCTATTAGATATATGGTGTATTTAAAAAGATGATTCATATATATAGATATACATATACGTTTGTTTACGTTTACGATGGTTCGATGTTTAAAAAAAAATTCAGCACTATTTTCGTAAAGGGACGTTTACCTTAAAGTATATTTTCCGAAAGTAACCAGCATTTAATAATTTAATTTTCTTTATTTGGGTAACTATGTGATGACCCTAGAAGGGGTGTCGCACATAAGATCAACACCAGTAATGGACGTATCTTCATTATCAAACTAAAAACAAAAGAAAATAGCAAGTTGTCAAATATATAAGCAAATATCAATAGAAAAATATTTAAAGGCTAAACATATAGGAAAAACGATCTCACAGAAATCAGTTTCAATTCTTTGAATTTCCGAATTATGATCGAATCATCAGTTAGCCTCCTAACTCTGTAAGAATTCAGAAACCGAGAGCTAGATACATTTTTGACCTCAACCTTGAATAACAAATCCTTGTTGAGCAGGTTACGAATCTCTTCCGGAAAGCTGCAAGCACCAGATGATTGGCCAATTTATAATTAATATAGTTAGTATTAGTATCAATATTAGTAATATGATGATAGATTTATATTGAAGTAAGCTAGGATGTATGTTTTTTAGTTTTTATGACAGCAACCTTTCTGTAAAGTTGTACCAAATCTGGACATTCCTTGCCTAAGAGATATGTGGTATCACGGTCAAAGATTGTAAAGGTAGTAGAATCAGACTCGTCAACGACCCTAACCTTTATTCGATATCTGTATTATTTATTCATCGAATTTAGATGCATATAAAAAAATTCAAAAAACATAGACACGGTAAGGGATAAAATTTAGAGGAATTTTTACTTCTCTCCAACATCAGTGACATGCCAAATACCACCAAATTTCAGCCTCATTCAAATGTTTAATAGTGGCAATCACAACAGAAAAACGATGCTGAAATAGCAACAAAAATAAAGATTATACATGAAATAAGTAGGGTTGAAAAATAAAGGATTAAATATAGGAAATAACGATACGAAGTTATGGACCCCTTGGCAGTCATTGATCTCTTGAATATTCTTTTTATCATACACACTCAATAGAGTTGGTTAACAATTTTTTAATTATGAATGTTGAAGAAAAAACCTTATTTTTAGATCCACAGCCTCTAGTATCTTTGGATCGAAAAGCAGCTTGGTTGAATACATAATAGTTTGAATACGGTTTACACCTGAGAACAGAATATATCAAATACATGATTCTAAAAGATGTAAACTATTCTATCATGAAAAGCCAAAATATAAAACAAACCTTTGTATGTCTTGACTTTGGCAAACTGTATGACAACAACAAAATTGACTCCACCACCAGCACTAATAAAGTTATTGAACTCATCAACAAAATTGCCAAAGAGAGCACATTCAATTTTATTGCTGCTTAAATAAATTACACATTAAAAGACATATAATAAGAAACAAAACCACAAAATAGGGAAAAATAATTTAGATGAGTAAGAACTAACCCATCATTGTCCAATTCGATAACCTTCAATGTGGATTTTTTCCCATCCTTTACATATTTTCGGAGCCAACACCAGTAAGTAGACTGATTACATCTAAAAGCATCCCATTGAGAAGTAAAAATGAAGAAATAATGTGGAAAGTACATCACTGAAAATTAATAAATGAAATAGCAAGTACATTACTAAAAAAACGTACCAACCAAGAAACATGCATTAAAATTGAGATCCAATATTTCGGTGAAGGGCACAAAAGAGTAAGGAGTTGGAAAAATTTGGGTCTGTTGCAAAGGCTACACTTCAGTATCATACAGAAAATTCAACTTGTAGTCATGTCTTGAGGTCCTGTAATCACCTCCATTAGAGCACCCACCAACAACAGCTATAAGAATGACTTTGCCCTCAGACAACAGATGCTGAAACCTATAGATCAAAGACTTTCGAATAGATGCTTGTATTTTTTCACCCTGAAACATAGATAAATAACATTTAGAGTTTGAGAAATTAATCATGGTTAATACTAAATTAAATAGAGAGCACTAAAAATTTACCCGCTCATCCATGACAACCAACTCCAATGAATATGGTATTCTAGAACCATTTAAACTCGGAATAGATCACATTCTGACGATTTCAACTTTGAGGTTCCAAGTAGACTTTGCAGCTGTTACAGCAGACACCAATTCATAGGATGCATCCATGATGAATAATTAACACAAGAATATGAGAGTGTTGACAATTGCTATAGTATGAGAAGTAACATAATTGGAGTGATAGTGATTTTGGTCCTTAATTTATACACCTGCATTTTATATATTAATGTCTATGCCATCAATATCTATTTTAATTGATAATAAATATATCGATATGCTTTTCAATAACCAAATTTTATTTGAATTATTTGATTAATTAATGTGACTTTAAAAAAATGTGTTGATAACATTTTAAAAAATTTATTTCATTTTAAAAAATGAATTCCGAAATAAAATAAATAATATACATAAATAAATAAAAATTAAAATCAAAGAATATAGAATGGGAATCTACAAATCTAATCTAAAATCTAAAATATCTAAAATGTAAAATATTAAAATCGAAGAAGGGAATTCGAAATAATAAAAATAAAATAAAATTAAAATCAAAGAATGATTTCTATGCTTATCAATCAAAATAAAAGCATATTAATACGATATTGAAAATCAATCAAAATCTGTTTGTTTTTATATGAATGATTATGAGTAAACAGATATTGATATCAATTTGAATTATATGAATCAATTTGAATAAACACATGTTGATATACAAATATGAATTTATTGAGCTAATCTATACTATATATGAATTAATTTATTGTTCCTAATTACAAAAGTGGATTTCGAATTATACTCCTCAATTAAAAATTGATTGAGCTAACTAATACATAAATATGATTTGATGTATTATGAGTAATTAAAAATATGGAATTCGCCCCGTCAAAATAAAATGTTGATAACATTTTTAAAATTTTATTTCATTTTAAAAAATGAATTCCAAAATATAAAAACGGAAGAATGAAATTCGAAATAAAATAAATAAATAAAATTAAATATTGGGAATCAAAGAATGATTTCTATGCTCATCAATCAAAATAAAATCAGATTAATATGATACTGAAAATCAATCAAAATCTTTTTGTTTTTATATGAATGATTATGAGTAAACAGATGTTGATATCAATTTGAATTATATGAATCAATTTGAATAAACACATGTTGATATACAAATATGAATTAATGTATTATGAGTAATTGAAAAATTGGAATTTGAAATTAAAATAAAATAAAATAAAAGAATGAGTTAGAATAGTATATGAGAATGTATTGCACCAAAATAATTTAAACAAATAAAATTTGAAATTTTAAAAATGAGGGACTTAAAAAAGTATATTTTCCAACATTATTATTTGAATTATTTGAGTAATTAAAAAAATTTCTTTTATTCAATATTAAGAAACTTTAAAATAAAAAATCAAAGAATGAAATTCGAAATTAAATAAAATAAAATAAATAAAATTAAAATAAAATAAAATTTGAATTATATGAATGAATATGAATAAACACATGTTGATATACTAATATGAATTGATTGAGCTAATTGATACATAAATATGATTTATTGTATAATGAGTAATTAAAAAATTGGATTTCGAAATTTAAAAAATTAAACAAAAAGATTGGATTAGAATATTATGAGAAGCTATCTCATGAGAGAGTGACACTTGTCAAAATTCCAGCCTAATTGTTCCTAATGAACCTTCTTTTATATATAGTATAGATTCTGGGTAGAAATATGCTAACAAATTTCTTTCTTACAAGCTAACCTTAAAGATCACAATAGAAATGCAAAGATAGTGGGAAAAGAAATAGTTAGTGTTATTTTATAATTTTACTTAAAAACACAAATTCGCTACAAAATCGAATATTGAGAGAAGTAGAATACTGAGATATTAGGAGAATTGTCAAATATTAAAAATAATATGATATATAAATATATTTTCTAAAAATATTTAACTTGCACGAGATAAGAGGAGAAATAAATCAAATAAATTTTCAAGATAAAATAAAAATATTTCATATGACTTCCAAGATCATTGGGAAGTATTTAGCATTGGTGTTTAAATAATGATTGAATGTTTAATGTTTAGGAAAACACAACACCAAGGTATTGAGAAAATAAATGATTAGTGCTAATTTATAAATTTAAAAAAAAAAATTCACTATAAAATTGAACGTTGATATAATTAGTATAACAATGTTTTGAGAGAAATGTCAAATGTTAAAAATAATATGATATATATATTATAAAATTAGTTAACTTTGTTAAATTGCACATAAAACTGGAAAAGGATATAAAATTAGAAATTAATCAAATAGATCTTCATAAGATATGAAAAATATGATAGATAAATATATTTTCTAAAAATGGTTAACTTGAACGAGAAAACATGAGAAACAAATCAAATAAATTTTCAACAGAAAGTAAAAAAATGACATGATAGATAAATATATTTTCTAAAAATTGTTAAATTGTACTGAAAAGTGTTGGAACCAAAGTGGTTATGGTTATGTTTATAAATTTATTAGAGTTTTAGAAAATTATTTTAAATAAACGGAGCTTTCCACTCAATCCTACTTGAATGTAGGAAGTTACGATTAAAATTTAGGTTGGAAAGTCAAGCGAAACCTAGCCCGCGAATTCCATTGACAGTATAATTATACTGCTCAAAAGACCTAATTTTAATTCATGAACGAAAGACTTGAGATTTTTATTTTATTTCCTACAATTCTGTATTTTTAGAATTATTTCAAAAAAAATAAAATAATTTACGTTTTACGGGCATAATACGTAATCGGGTAGACGACGGAGTGGATTTCGGAGTTTCTAAGAGCAGATAAAGAGTTTATCTTAGGATTTTGAGATGATTCATGGGGATGAATCAAATTTTTAAGTCTAGAAGGTTCTACAGGGTTTAAGTGACAATTTATGAATTTACGCTTAAGTCCCTGAACTTTCTATTAATTACACTTTGGTCCCTAAGTTAGTTTCTAAGTTTTTTTCAAGTGAATTGGGTTAGAATCCTTGCTCCCAACCTCTTATTGGACCGTGGCTATGAAGCCCAAATTTCTTGTCCATGGATTAATTCCATGAAGCCCATTTGAGACCATATAAGTTCCTATGTTATGTTTAAGCTTAAGCCTTTTAGTGGCTCCCACAAAAATGAATCCAAGCCCAAATTTATTAGGCCCATGCGCAAGCCCATGAGGGAGTAGAGGCTGCCCTCAATTTTTGGATGAGCCAAGATTGTTCTAGAATGCTCTACATTTTTCTACTATATTCTACTACATTCTACTATCTTCTTCAATGTTCTATATTCTTCTTGGTTCTTCTCAAAATATCTCATGAAGAAAAATCAGCCAAAATAAGTCAAGATAAGACCACATTTAATGTGGCACATGGTCATCATTACAATTTATTGGTAGTTTGCAAAATAGTCCTTATACTTTTAGAATCTTTGCAAAATGGTCCCTAGGAATTATTTGCACTTTAATCCTTTGAAAAATCACCTCCTTTCTCCTAAATACTTCAAAGTGGCGCAGCCATATGCCTATAAATACCCTCCCTCACATTTCATTTAGTTCCTATTGCCTTTTGTTCAAAATAACCCTAAAGTTCATAAGTCTTTTAGTGTCAAATTTGTGAAGCAAGTTCTTGGATTTCCTTTGTCTTTGATCTTCAAGAGGTAAATCCTAATCTTCTTCCTTAATCATGTCTATGTTCTTCAATAAGTTTCTTGATTTAAAGTTTATATCATAGTTGTTCATCACTTTTAAGTTTCTAAGCCTAGAACTTGGAAAAGTCATAATAAATTCTAGAAAAATCTCATGATGATGAAACCACTTTCTATACTCTTGATATCATGCATATTATCTAAATCCAAGAGCATGATGTAATCAAAAATTTCCTTCCTAAAAACCTAGCTTTGGCCGAATCTATTAGAATAGGTTTGGTGGGGTTTTGTTCATGTGTTGTCATGTATTTCATATGACATGTATGTCTACACACTCTAATCCATGATAGATTATTAAAATGAAAATCTTTACTCAAAAATCTCTATGTTGACCGAAACCCTAGGTGGATGAGATTTGATGAGTTTTGTTCAAAGTTTTCATTAATGATCTTGGTAATCAAGCTATTAGTATGTATGCTTAATAAATCCAAGTTGTTTTATTAAACTAAAAACCCTAGCCCCGTGAACTTGTTGAGGCCGAATCTTGGTATAGAAGAGTTAGAAAGTTTTGAGTTTCAAATTTAGTTGTTTAGTCACTAATCCATGATTTAGGTTGATCAAGGATCATTAATACATGACTTAATCATGATTAGAAATCTTAGTTATTCAAAAACCCTAGAGGCCGTGACTATGTATTAGGGTTTAGAATGTTTTAATTTCTTGATTTGTAATTATTTGATTGATATGGTTGAAGGTTAAGTGAGTACGACGTTTAAGCGATATCCGAACTTCCGAAGAAATTCAGTAATTCACAAGGAGGTCTCCGAAAGGTAAGGGGGGAATACCTGAGGGATTTATTTGATGGCTATATGCTATCCTGCGTTTGTTTGTAATTATTTGTCTGTTAGTATTTATTTAAGTTGTTTAATGTTGTGTTAATTGTATCTGTGTGGTTTAAACGTGTTTAATTGTTTATCTGTGATTATATTATGCTACTGTGATGCATGATCTGCCTGGGAAATATCTGTGATATAATTGTTGGTTGATGTGTGAGAAGCCTGACAGTGGTCAGTGCCCAATTAAAGTAATTGGATAAAAGCTTTAAGAAGCTTCGCAAATTATATTCAATGTTTTAACGATAAAATATTGATATATAATATTAATGGAAATTTTTAATTTGGAAAAATAAGGAATTTTGGAAAATATTATTATTTTAATAATATAATACTGTAAGAGTGTATTATGAGTCACAATGAGCGCGAAACCGTGAAAATATTTTCGCACTGCTAATTTTTACGTAAGAAATTCTGGAATATTGTAAAATATTATTTTATGAAATTAATTGGTGAAAATAAGTTAATTATGATTTTAGAAAATTAATTAAGTGGAAAAAGGCTAATTTTGACTTAAAAAGCTTTAAAAATAATATTTGACGGCAAAGTTGGAAAAGTGTAGACGGCAAGTGTTTTGAAATGGCAGTGCATATTTGAGGAAGTTAAAACCTCAAGTGACTCATTTTTTTTTGTAAAACCAAGGTTTATGATTTAAAGATTTTATTAATGATTTTACAATTTGAAAAGAATTTTTGAAAACAAAAATTCAACTGTGATGAAAGTGTTGTGGAACTTAGTAACCGAGACGTCGGGGTACTAAGGTTCTGTGTTGTTATGGACTTGGGGTCCTTTGGACTTTGAGGTCCTGTACTGTATACATGCTGTATACCGTATTTAAACATTAAGATGCTTTCTATTACCACGAACCTATGACTGGTGCACCAGTCGAGAGGTGTCGTGATTGAGCACTCGGACTGTAAGGTCCTGTGTTGTAATGAAAGTTTTAAAAATGTTTAAAACTATGTGAGTCGTAAGCCATTTTGAGCTTCGGCAAAGAAAGATTGAACACAAAGAAAAGAGTTAGAAGCAAAAGTGTTTCACATGCATTTGGCAGACGTGCCCGTGGTTCGATGTATTAATTACTTGCGGCGTCAGGTAGTTCTTACTGTGTTTTTCTCATGTGCCTAGGGAGGACATGGAGACCCCATCTCGTTGCTACTGGTGCCCAGAGTGTGGACAGTATGCAATGTGTTTTGGCTGTGTGCCAGTGGCTTTGTGCCTGTTTGGATGGGTGTAGGTTGTGTGGCTGTGTGCCAGTTAGCCTGTGTGGCAATGGAGCCTGATCAACTCACAATGTGTTGGGATATCTCATGAGATTAGGACGAAATTAGATGATGAATATGAAGTGTCATGCATAATTTTAAATCGATGATGTTTGGGGTGTTGAACCCACTGATAAACTATTTGTTTATAAATGTTTGTATTTGGTAAATGTTTATGTGTTATGTGGTGGCTAGTATGTAGTTGTTGAGTAAAATCCATATATTGGTTTCTCACTCTTACATATTCAGATGGACCCGGATATACCGTTGGTACAATCGAGGGTCCGAACGATTATGTTTGATCGTGCGCATTATGGTGGTGCCTGGGAGATTAACCCTGGGGTACTCAGCGCCACCTATCACGGTTCCAACAGAGAGGTTATCGGCACCGTAGATGAAGGACCACAACAGCGAATACATGTCGTAGAGACTGTCGAGGCATCTCTACCTCCAGTGTGGCTATACCTGCAGGACCTGGATGAGCATGGGTTGATGGATCCGCTACCTCAGCCAAATCCTCTTCAGTTAGTAGGACCCGAGTAGCCTCCTGTCGAGGTGGAGTTAGATGAGGTTGAGGATGATCCAGAGGAATACGTTGAGGATGATCTTGAGTTTCACCCTCCTGCGGTTGATGATGAGGAGTCTTCCGACGACGTAGCGGAAGCGGATGCATCTTCGTCAGATACTTCTGTTGTAGGTGGGGTTGATCATCAGGATCTCCCCAATGGGTTTCACTAGCTTGACCGGCTATAGGTGTAGTTTTGGGGTAGCGAGTCTTGTCAGTTTTTGATCTGGCTTCTGAGAGCCATGAGTTTTTGAATATGGTTCTGAACTACTCGTTGCTTATATGTATATGTCTTTATTTTCTTTACTTAGTTTGATGGAGAATAGCCTATACTTATGAGGGCTCTTTTGTTATCTCCTAATATAGGTATTGTGTATTTAAAGGATGATGCCTATATATAGATATACGTATATGGTTGTTAGGTGTACGATGGTTCTATGTTGGAGAGAAAAAAAATTCAGCACTATTTTCGTAAAGAAACAGTTACTCAAAAATATATTTTCCGGAAGTAACCAGCAAATAAATAATTAATTTTCCACTTTTGGGTATTAATGTGATGACCCTATAAGGGGTGTCGCAGTAGACGTCCATAGTAGTCACGTCAGCAGATGAGTGCTCTCCTTGAAACTCAAGTAGACGTCCATAGTGCCATGTCATTGGACGGAGTTTCTCTAAAGACTTAGCAAGTCCAAAGACTTGTGTGGACGAGTGCTTCTGCCACATCAGTGGACGAGCATAATAAAACCTTGTGTAGACGCATTCTAAAACTGAGTGCATGTAGACGGTTCTACATCTTCTATATCTTTACTACCTTGAATGTGATTTAATGCAATCTGGACCACATTGAATTTATTTCAAATGATTGATATTTATTTCAATGGAATTTATGTTCTTTATAATTGTTTTATTTGGTTAATGCCTTGTTCCTTTGTGAGAAAATTCATAGTACTATCAAGGAAATACAAAAAGTAAATAGTACAATTGGAATTGCAAAACGATCTGTACGATGACAACTTTATTGCTGGACAAAAGCTGGGTTATACACAAAGGAGGAAAGAAAGTTTTTTTTTAAGGTACGATTGTTTAGGACAATAAGCCTCCATTTCGTGCTTTTCTGATAACCAAGGATGTTTTTCAACACGGCCAAAATCAAGCTATCAGTCTCAACGGATATCATGCATTTAATGCTATCTCTAAACGGGATGATTTAAAAATAATCGTTGAAGATTTGCAAGAGAAGCTGAAGACCACTATAAATAGAAGGTCTCAAGCACTGAAGAACAACTTTTACCATTTGAACATTAGCAAGATATTCAAAGCTCATTTTCCCTTTGTAAAGCAAAAGTCTGTAATACTTAAGGTTGAATATTTGTAAAAATATTCAGCAGGTCTTAAACCTTCATACCCTCACATATAGTGAGTTAGAAAGATCTTAGAAAAATCTCTGTGATTGAATTAGAGCCTGAAGAGGCTTGGCAAGAAAGCAATACTTATAGCCTGGAGAGGTGTAGAATACTTGTTGTAGAAGCTGTTTGAAAATAGTGGAGAAAATCCTTCAAGTAGAAGGGACTGGACGTAGCTCTTGGTTGGAAGAGAGTGAACCAGGATAAAATACCTGAGTGAATTTTCTATCCCTTATCTTTTACAGTTTTATTTATTTATACTAACTGTAGGATTTGATTTTGGTTTTGTTAATCTTTTAAAAGGATTTCTTGTGTGCTTAAACTTTTTATCTTCTACTTGTGAAAAGGTTTCTCAAAAAGGGTTATTGCGAAAATAATTAACAAACACAATTCAACCCCCTTCTTGTGTATGCCTGTGCCAACTTCAAAAAGAGTATAAATAAATAAAATATATTTTCAAGAGATAAGAAAAACATATGGAGAATAAATATATTTTCTAAAAATGGTTAACTTGCATGGGAAAAGAGGAGAAATAAATCAAATAGATTTTTAAGAGAGAATAAAAAAATATGATAAATAAACATATTTTCTAAAAATTGTTAAGTTGCACGGGAAAAATTGACAAATAAATCTAATAGTTTTTAAAGATAAAATAAAAAATAATATGATAGATATATATATTTTCAAAAAATGGTTAACTTGCACGGAAAAAGAGGATAAATATATTAAATATATTTTTAATAGAGAATAAAAATAATAATACGATAGATAAAGACTAAACCTCCAATTTGGTCCCTGAGAAAAACACTCGGGTCTGAAATAGTCCCTAACCAAAAAAAACTATCCAGTTGGTCCTTAAGAATGTGTTTACCGGGACAGATTAGTCCTTATGTCATATTTTGTAGTGTTTCTATCATGTGTAGTGCATGTTAATAGGGACTAATTTGGCTCACGGTCATGTTTCTTAGGGACTTTACTGGTATCACTTAAAAATTGTTAGGGACTAATTTGTGACAGAAGGACTAATCTGTCCCGGTAAACACATTCTTAAGGACCAACTAGATAGTTTTTTTTGGTTAGGGACTATTTCAGACCCGAGTGTTTTTCTCAGGGACCAAATTGGGGGTTTAGTCATAGATAAATATATTTCTAAAAATAGTTCACTTGCATGGGTATAAGAAGAGAATAAAATTAATGGTTAAACATCATGGGAAAATATGAGAAATAAATCGGATAGATTTTCAAGAGAGAGTAAAAAATGACATGATCCATAAATATATTTTCTAAAAATTAATAAATTTCATGAAAAAGAGTAGAAATAAATCAAATAGATTTTCAAGAGATAATAAAAAATATGATGGATAAATATATTTTCTAAAAATGATTAATTTCCATAGTAAAATAGGATAAATAAATCAAATAGATTTTTTTTACTAGAAATCAAATAGAACTTTAAGAGAGAAAAAAATATGATAGATAAATATATTTTCTAAAATATATAATTTTCATGGTAAAATAGGAGAAATAAATTAAATAGATTTTTTTTGCTGGAAATCAAATATATTTTTAAGAGAAAAAATAATATGACAAATAAATATATTTTCTGAAAATTGTTAACTTGCATTGGAAAAGAGAAGAAATAAATCTATTAGATTTTGAAGATAAAAGAAAAAAATGATAGATAAATATATTTTCAAAAAATGGTTAACTTGCAGCGGGCAAACAGAAGAAATCAATCAAATAGTTTTCAAGATAGAAGAAAAAAATAATATGATGCATAAATATATTTTCTAAAAGTTTTTATCGTGCACAGAGAAAGAGGAGAAATAAATCAAATTGATTTTGAAGAGAAAAGAAAAAATATTATTGATAAATATATTTTATAAAAATGGTTAACTTGCATAGGAGAAGTGTAAAAAAAAAAATCAAATACAATTTTAAGAGATAAGGTTTATAAATCAAATAGATTACATTTTTTTTCAAACGCTAAACCCTAATTTTGATCCTAAACCCTAAATTTAACCCAAAGCCCTAATATTGACTCGAATTTAAAGGAAAAGGATGGCTCTGCTAGGGTTTCTCTTCCAGTGATCTTCTAGGGTTTTGCATGATCTTCATGGCTAACGATCCTATTGTTCCATGGAGTTTCCTTGCTCCCCTTTCTTCTCCTTCGAATTGTCCTGCTCCGCCTCCAAAAAAGACCTTCGCACAGGTGGTTTCTACTTCTTTTGACATCCCTATTAACCAACTTCCAAAACCTTGCTTGAAAGGTGACAAATGGGTGATAAAGATTTCTGAATCTGAATACCAGGCTGGTGTCCAAGAATGCCAAAACCTCGTCCATGGTCGTCTCATCCTGTCCAAGGGAGATTCCCCAATAAAACTGGGTGACTTGCGATCCAAGCTTCTCAAGGTTTGGAAACCTATCGCTATATGGTCTGTAGTTTCGCTGGGAAAAGGCTTCTATGAGTTCAGTTTCTCCTCCTTAGAGGATCAACGCCGAATCAGATCTGCTGGGGTTTGGAATTTGAACCCTGGTGTGCTGAGATTGTCATCTTGGATCCCGGATTTTAACCCTAATACCTTACGTCAAACCCATGCACAATGTTGGGTCCGGCTCCATGGTTTGCCCCGAGAATATTGGCGGCCAAAGATCTTGTTCGAGATTGGTGGTGGTATTGGTGTGCCAATTGCATTAGATGAAGTTACTATGACAAGATCTTTCGGCCACTTTGCTAGAATCCTCATTGAGATTGATCTTACTGTGGATCTGCGAGATAGGATCCTTGTGGAGAGAGAAGACTTCGCTTTCTTTGTTGATATAGAATATGAGCGACTCCCATCACTCTGCTCATCTTGCAAGATAATTGGCCACTCCAGAGCTAATTGTAGAAAGCATAAATCAGGAGGATCTTCGGCTCCTAAGGACTTGAATGTTGTACAGAAAAATCCTCCAAAAAAGGTAGTGCAATATGTGCCAAAAACAAATCAAGGAAATACTGAGACCCCGAAGGAAACAGCAAGGAGTACTGGGGATAAAGGCAAAGGAGTTGCTTTTGCAGATCATAGTATTGAACCAAATTTGGTTGGTGTGTGCACCAAAGCAAATCCAACTTAATCTCTGTGGAGACAGTCATTGCACCGGATGATTTTTTGGGAGTTAATAATGTCCCATGCACTGAGCCTGAAGCTCAAGTTTCCACTAATCCTCTTCTAGGATTTGTTCAGCCCTCAGATCCTTTGAATGTGGCAGAGGTGCTTTCACCTATCTGTGGGGTCATGCAACACTCTCCTGCAGAATGTGAGACCATCTCTCCTATCCTACAGTCTGTCTCCACTACTGGGACCTTTGTGGCAGATACTCCTGTGGACTGCTCCCCTTCACAGCACAATGATCAGGTTTTGTTTGCAGGCAAAGAGATCTCTGTGCCTCCCCAAGGTAATATTCCTCTTGTTACAAAGCCTTTAGGGAGTTGCACTATTAGTGTCACTCCTGACAGTGATATCAGGAATCAAGTTGTGACTTCTGATTTGCAAATTGTCAGCCGGTTTTGGGGTCATGAGGAAGACAATCTTGATGTTGCCATTGGGGTGACTCAGCCCCCTCTAACTGGAAGGGCTGACCCTAGTAAATACCTCTTGACCTCTCAAGAAGATGATTTTTCAAATGTCATTTCTAAGTCTAAGAAGAAAAAATTAAGGCAAAAGGCTGCTAAGGCAGCACAGCAGGAAAAAACCTTTGCCCGATTAAGGGGTGGACCTACACAGTTTGCCTAATGAAAATCATATATTGGAATTGTAGGGGTTTTGGAAATCCTAGTACAAGGTTGGTTTTCAAGAATTTCTGTATGGCTAACAAACCAAATTTTGTCTTCATTTTCGAGCCGTGGATCAAGGTTTCGATGTTTCGGACTCCTTTTGGAGGCAGCTTTAACTTAAAGGTTTTTTTGTCTAAATGATAGGGGTAGTCTTCCGCCAAACATATGGGGGTTATGTAGTATCCAGTTATCTCCTACCTCTCTGTCATGCTCTACTCAAAGCAGTTGTTCATTTCGGATAAACATAGATGGAAAAGATTTTTTTGTCTCAGCTATTTATGCTAACACTTCTCATCTCTCTAGGAGATCCCTTTGGACAGAATTAATTAGTCTGCAAGTCAACAATCCTGGGCCTTGGTGCATGCTTGGTGATTTTAATTCTGTTTTGGGATCCCATGAAGTTAGAGGCTCTTCCTTACCTCTCAAGGCTGCTTGTGAAGACTTTAAGAACTTCACTGATGCAGCCAGCCTGATCCATCTCCCTACTAGAGGAGCCAGTTTTACTTGGAGTAATAGGAGAAGGGGGTCTGCTCACACTGAAAAACGGCTGGATAGATCCCTTTGTAATGAAGCTTGGCTAGACAATTGGAACTGCACCTATTGTTGTACCTTGATTAGATCTCAGTCTGACCACTTTCCCATAATGGTAACCTGCTCTAGATCAGCTCAGTCCTACCCTTCTGCTTTTAAATTTCATAAAATGTGGATTGGTCATCAGGATTGTTATAGGCTCATTAAGGAAGTGTGGTGCAAGCCTGTGTATGGCTGTCCAATGTATGTTCTCTCACAGAAGCTGAAATCCTTAAAAGTTGAACTAAAAAATTGGAACAAGCTGGTTTTTGGGAATGTGCATCATAGAGTTGAGGCTGCCTTGGCTGCTTTGTGGATTCGGTCCAAGCAACTCATTAATTCCGAGGTGTGAGTGATGATCTCATGGAGCAAGAAGTTCTAGCACAAACTGAATTGCAGCAGCTCTTCTGTTTGAAGAGGAGTTTTGGAGAGAAAAATCCAGGGGTTGATTGGCATTGCCAAGGGGGCGTAAACACCGCTTTTTTTCATAGAATTGCAAAAACCAGATATCTTTGCTAAATCCTTGAGTATGCTTAAGTGTGGAGATGCTATCATTGATGATGCGGGGGCTTGGCTAACCATGTCATTGACTTCTTCTCAAATCAGTATGCAGTCCTTAATGATTGTCAACCTAATGATCTCATAAAACGTGGTTATTCCCAATGTCACATAAATGAAGAAAACAGTTTGTTGACAAGGCTGCCTTCTATGGAGGAAATAAAGAATGCTGTCTTTGCAATGAATGGTGAGGGTGCTCCTGGTCCTGATGGCTTTCGTGGTTGTTTCTACCAATCCTACTGGGATATTATTGGCACTGATGTGTGTATGGCAGTCAATCAATTTTTTGCTCAGAATTGGCTCTTGCCTAACATGAATTCCAACTGTAGTTCGATTCCAAAAATGCCACATGCCGATAGAATTGAAGACTATAGACCTATTGCTTTAGCCAATTTTCAACTTAAAATCATTACAAAGGTGCTAGCCGACAGATTAGCGAGATATTGCAACTTAATCATTTCTCCACAAAGAAAGAGGTTTTGTCAAAGGTAGAAACATCAAGGAGTGCATTTGTATTGCTTTAGAGGCTTGTAATTTGTTGGACTATAAGGCCTATGGTGGAAATATGGCCCTTAAGCTTGACATTAAAAAGGCTTTTGACACATTGGACTGGAACTTCATTATTTCTGTTTTGAAAGCTTTTGGTTTCAATCTTACTTTCTGCAATTGGATCAAAACAATCCTTCACTCTGCTAAGCTATCCTTTCTGATCAATGGTAAAACCGAAGGTTTCTTTGCCTCGTAAAAAAGAAGGGTTAGGCGGGGTGACCCTCTTTCCCCCCGCTATTCTCGTCTTGTCAAGATGCCTTGAGTAGAGGAATATCCGCCCTTGTCAGCCCCGGGAGTGTTACAAACGATTTCCGGTCCTAGGAGCCTTGCTTCTCCTAGCCATGTCTTGTATGCCGATGATGTACTTGTTCTATGTAAGGGTAGCAAGAGGGGTCTTGAAGCTCTGGTGAGCCTCTTTGCTGAGTATGGAGTCGCTCTTGTGTCAAAGGCTTAGCCTCAACAAGTGTAAATTCTACCTGGGTAGTATCTCCCCTAACAAGTCATCCAAAGTGGCTCAGATGCTTGGATTTTCTGCTGGATCCTTCCCTTTCAATTATCTTGGTGTTCCAATTTTCAAGGGCAAGCCAAGAAGAATTCACTTGCAGCCTTTAGCAGACATAATCACCTCCAAACTTGCCTCTTGGAAAGGTAAACTTCTTTCAATCATGGGAAGGGGTTGAGCTTGTCAAGTCTGTGGATCAACAAGTATGATGCTTTATAGCTTTCATGTCTCTGTTGGCCCTCATCCTTCTTAAGGATCTAGACAAATCCATTAGGAATTTTATTTGGTCCGGAGATCCTAATGTCAAGAAAATCTGCACAGATTGCTTGGAAGAAACTCTGCGACACTGCTCCGGAAGGTGGATTCGGCATTAAATCTTTGTTAGCTCTCAATGATGTTGCTCTTCCGAAGTTATCTTTTGAGTTGGTTTCCTCTTGTCTTGAATGGGCTACATTTCTTAGGAGCAGATTCTCTCATCACCGCAAGCCTGTCCCCACCTATGTCAAGTCTTCCTTATGGCCTGGCATTAAAAATCATATGCGATCGGTTCTTCACAATTCAGTTTGGCGATTGGAGATGGTTCATCAATTAACTTCGGATCGACAAATGGCTCTCAAAGCCCTTGGCAGATCTGCCGCAAGTTCCTCACACTGCAAAGATAAACCGAAAGCCAAGCTTTGCGACTTTATAAGGGATGGCAGCTGGATTATTCCCGCATCTCTAATGGCTAACCTCCCAATTTTTGGTCGGGAGCTGCCTCATTTGGACATTCCCTGTTTTCCCTGTAGTGGACACTCTTATTTGGCAAAGACTCAACCTCGGGTGGTTTATCTTTCAAAGAAGCTTTCCACTTCTTAGACATTAGGCATCCCATTTGTGACTGGTCTAAGCCGATTTGGAATAGGGCAATTCCTCCCTCTAAGTCTTTTGTCATCCTGGAGGCTTATTCATAATAAGTTGCCTCATCAAGATCAGCTTCAAAAGAGGGGTCCTTGACCTGTTTCATTTGCGGTCTTTGCTTGTCGGCAGCAGAAAGTGCAGACCACCTCTTCTTAGCTTGTCCCTTTGCAAAGCAAATTTGGCAATGGCTTGGATCAGTCTTTGATATGTAGGTGGACACTTCTTCCGTATTCTCTTCTCTCTCCTTTGCCATAAGCAAAGTGGAGCCCGCAAATGAAAGACACTATAATCTGCAGCTATTGTTAATTCCTTTTGGATCATTTGGTTCTCAAGAAATAAAATCAAGTTTGATGATAGAACAATCACAGGAGAGAGAGCAGCTACTAGCATGCTCAAAGCCTCCATTTCTTTGTCCGGTAATGTTTACGCAAATAAAATGTTCTCTTCTCATGAGGAATTGAGAATCTTTGAGTCTGCCGAGGATCAAAGGCCATCCGACGACCTCTCCCAAAATTCTCCATGTTGTTTGGACCCCCTCCTCTACCAGTGGATTAAAGTTAATACGAGATGGGGCCTCTAAAGGCTCTTCGGGTCAAGTGGTGGTGGTGCAATCTTTAGAGACGGTAGTGGAGCTACTCTTGGCTGTTTTCTTTGAATTCTATGGGACTCGGGACTCTTTCTCTTTGAATCGCTTGCTGCCATGACAACAATTCAGATTGCTGTTGAGAGGGGCTGGCCCAGATTATGGCTGGAATGTGACTCTTCTCTTGTGGTTCTTGCTTACTCGAACCCAGACATAGCTCCTTGGAAGATTAGAACTAAATGGAGAAACTGTATTGCTTTGGCCTCAAACTTAACTTTCTTGATCTCTCATGTTTTTAGAGAAGCTAATCACCGTGGCCGATAAGCTAGCCAATTTTGGAGTCAGTTCTAAATGCTTCACTTGGTGGAGCCTGATTCCCAGTTTTATTAGGTATGATTTCTTCTGTAATAGGTGGGGTATGCCTAATTATAGATTCTTGTAATCCCCCCTCTTCTCATGGGTAAGGTCCTATGTCCCCCCATGTTTTCTTGTATTTCTTTCTTTTGCTTTTTAATAATACTTTGGGGTGCTGCAGATGATTGGTAGTGGTTTTGGTGCCAACATAGTTGGGATGATTTCCACTGCAGTGATGCTTCTGCACTCCTTTTTGCTTAAAAAAAAAAAATTATATGAAGACTTATCTTTTATGCTTTACATAACAAAATTTTCAAATATTTCTGCATAATTAACCTTATATATCCATATTTTCTATACATAATTCTCCACAAATTTTTTAAACTGAAAACTTGAAATCAACAATTATATATTTTTCGATTAATATCCTAAAAAAGTAGCATATTCCCCGTGCATGTGACGGGTATATATATATGTATATATATATATATGTATACATATATATATATATATATACATACATATATATATATATATATATATATATGAGATTATGAGATTTGGAATTGTCTGTTTATCTGAGGAATATATCACTACTAGAAATCCATCTTTTTCGAACAGATTTTCAGACGGATTTCGGACGAAAATTGGACAAATTTCGGATGGATTTCGGACAGAATGGCACCCGTCTGAAAAAGCCTCGTGGGAAATTATAAAATCCGTCCCAAATTTTGTCCGAAAATATTTACAGACGGATTGCGGACGGAATATGGACAACGTGGAAATCCGGATTTTGGTTATTGTTCGGACGGATTTCGGGCAGATTTATTTTTGTTTTCCAACGGATTTGGGACGGATGTTGTGATTTTGTTGGTTATTGTTCGGACGGATTTCGGACAGATTTATTTTTGTTTTCCAACGGATTTGGGACGGATGTTGTGATTTTGTTGGTTATTGTTCGGACGGATTTCGAACAGATTTATTTTTGTTTTCCAACGGATTTGGGACGGATTTCCCACGGAAGAATGAAAAGTCAGAATCTGTCACAGCCAGGCCGTGATGCCCATCACAGCCAGGCCGTGATGCCCATCACGGCCGTGACATGTCAACTGAGCCAGACCCCTTCTAGGCAGAATCTGTCACGGCCAGGCCGTGATACCCATCACGGCCGTGACAGACCATTTAGTGAAGCAACGTTCAAGGCAGGATTTGTCACGGCCAGGCCGTGATGCCCATCACGGCCGTGACACGCATTCTATGGATGATTTTTGAAAAGCCCTATGTCCAAAGGGGATAAGAATCATCAAACATCAAACATCAAACATTTTTGAAAAACATACTACTATTATGCTTTAGCATCAAACATCAACTTAGCCTTAGAACAAGCTACAGACAATGGACGGCTAACAAGTACAAACAATAGTATATAAATCCCATTTAAGTATTGCCCAATGTGACCAATATATAAAAGAGGATCAGGAACAACATCTCAAAAACTGTATTTAAACACTTAATGGAAGCCAAAAATTGGGGTTTAGAAACACAATTGATCAATGAAGGATGAAATCTCAAAAATTGTATTTAAACATCTATATGGTCCTTTAACTTTTCAGGTGCAAACAGGAACCACAATAAGTCTCATTGTGCTCAAGCCTGCCTCCATGTCTTTGCAAAGGCTTTTCAATCTGCGCAAATGAACATTCAACAGAAATCAGATATCAAGAACATAAAGCTAAAAGCAAAATAAAGAACTAAAAGCTAGATGCCAAAAACTAAAAGCAAAATAAAGTGAAACAGCAAAGCCTAAAAATAAGGAGGTTGCAACCAGCCAAAAACTGCTACATGTACAACATTAGCAGAGAAACAACATCATCCCATTTTCATTTCATTTATATCCCTTTCCTTTTGTTTTATTTTATTTTTTTGCAGCACCTATCTTCAAACTTCAATAACCCTCCTTTGTTTTTCTTATTCCTATCTCTCTCTCTAACTCATTCTCACTTTCTCTCTCTGCATAGAATAGCAATTAGCAAACAAAATGAAAGAAGAAACTTGGAAAGTCCACCCATCCACCCATCAAACAGGACATATGTTTTCCTAGATCTTGCATCAGTCCATGAGTTATTGCAACACTCATTACATGCAATTGAAAATAAACAAAGAAGAATTAGGATTTTTATTCAAGTATTGGCTCAATATCACAATAATATTCACAACACTCAATTACACACATACACACATGCATATAGTTATTGAATATCCCTAGGCAAGCTCCCCTTACCTTTGAAGACAAGTAAAGGATCCTCGTCTTAATGCTCACGTTAGCTCCAAGAGTGTAATTATCTACTCCATCAAGCAAGCATAGCCGTGTCAAACGTCTCAGAGAGGGAATCAAACAACGCGCAACAATCAGAAATCAAGAAATCAATTACGCATGACCAAACACACATTCTAATTTGATCTAAACACTTAATCTTATTACCAAACAAGGTTATTTTCAAAGAAAATCATGTTTGGAGCTTACGCTTCACAATACCCTTTGAGGAAACTTTGTTTTGATTAAAGGATCATGAAAGAGAACTTGGGAATCATCAATTAAGAGTCCTAATTGCACTAAATCATAATTAATTTCACAAAAACAACCAACTTCAAATAAAATCAAATTGGGGTTTAGGTCTCCTAAATACAATTTGGGGAAAACTCATTTTAACTAAAGAATAATGAAATTGGTTTAGGGAAACACTAATTCACAGTCCCAATTTCATAAAACAAGGTTTATTCTTTAAGATTAAAATCTGAAATCAAAGGGTTAGGGTTAGGGTTTCAAAATCAATTTGGGGGTTTTGAATCTGAGACACAAGAGAGGGTTTTGACTCACCCAAGGAAGAAGAAGAAGTTGTTGTGGTGCTGTGATGCGGCGGACGGCAGCGACGCGACGGCCAGTGGCGGTTCGTGGTGGTTCTGTTCCAACAAGAGAGATAGAGTAAGACCAAGGAAGAAGGAAGAGATTAAGATGACTCACATTGTGGGAACCACCATGGAGGCAGTGGCGCGTGGTGCTTACCGCGGTGGAGCGACGATCGCGCGACGGCAGACACATTTTCACACGGCAACAACACGTGCAGGCGGTGGCGCCATCGCGTCTTCTCCTCCCTACGTTGAGCGGCGACCGGCGAGCTTCCAGGCGGTGTGGGCGGCGTTGCTATGGTGAGAGGAAGGAGGAAGACGATTAGGTTGAAGGGAGGAAGAGAAAGTAGCAGCAGAGAAGGAAGGAGAAAGAAGAAGAAAGAGAAAGAAAGAAAGAAAGAGAAAAGGGGGGTTTACGGGTCTGATGGGGGAAGGAGAGAGTTTTTGTGTTTTAAACTTAACATTTAGTGATAGGTACAAAAATGAGTGATAAAATATTAAGCCTAAAAATAAACATGTTTTTAGTTTTTGAATCTAAAAATAAAGATTGATAAATATATGATTTCAAAATTCAATTTAGAGTAAAGATTAATAGTTGAACTGATCAACTAAGAAAATACTGGGTCCAAAATTTAATCTCCGATTGATGTCAAACCAGTTTATTTTCAACTCTAAAATTAAATAGGATGAAAATATGAAAATGTTTTTCTCTTAGTCACATTATTTAAAACATTTTTCTGTACCGGTAATAATAGTGACAATAACATAAATTATTGTCTAGTAAGCGTGCATTCACTGAAATAAGTCAGTGTTAACGCACCCAATAAAATAATTTGAAGAGAGTATTTTAATTACTCAAACTAAACCACGTAACAAAATAAACTTAAACATCCAAATAAAATAATTAACCATAAGTGTAAAATCAAATTGGGGTTTAGGGCTACTAAATACAATTTGGGGAAAACTCATTTTAACTAAAGAATAATGAACTTGGTTTAGGGAAACACTAATTCACAGTCCCAATTTCATAAAACAAGGTTTAATTTTAAGATTAAAATCTGAAATTAAAAGGATAGGGTTAGGGTTAGGGTTTGCAATTGATTTGGGGCTTTTTGAAACTAGAAGAAATTGGGGGTAAACACTTACCCAAGGTGAAGGAAGAGGAACGTGGTGGCTGTTTTGGAGGTCCGGTGCGGCGGAGTTATGGCGGAGACAGCGGCAACAACATTTTGAAGCACCCATGAGCCAAACAAAGAAGATGAGCTTCATAGAAGGAGAGAAGGAAGCTTTAACAACACAACCATGGTGGAAGCCACTATGGACGGCGGCCAGAGCAGCGTACCGCGACGGAGAGAGGCGGAGAGGCGAGCTGAGCCACCAAACGCGTGTTGGAATTTTCCTCCTCGTCGCGCGGCTGTCGGAGGGCGCTCCCAGGGCAGCGCGCGCGGATGGTCGGTGCCCCTCCGGAAGGTAGCGTGCAGCTGAGGTCCTAGGAGGTGGTTGGGTGAAGGTGGAGAAAGATGGGATGAAGAGAAGAAATGGGTTTGATAAGGAAGAAGAAGATAGCATAGAAAGAAAAGAAGAAAGTGAGGGGGAGGGGGTTACGGGTTTTAGATAGAAATAGGAGAGAGAAAAATCTGATTTTTTTGTATTAGTGGGTACAAAATGAGTGATAAATATTAAGCCTAAAATAAACATGTTTTTACTTTTTGGAATCTAAAAATAAAGATTGATAAATATATGATTTCGAAATTCAAATTAGAGCAAAGATTAATAATTGAACTGATCAACTAAGAAAATACTCGATCCAAAATTTAATCTCCGATTGATGTCAAACTAGTTTATTTTCAACTCTAAAATTAAATTGAATGAAAATATGAAAATGGTTTTGTAACACCCGGGTGCCGACGAGGGCGGGGAGTGGTCGCCGGTGCAAGAAGGCATGGACAAGGAGCGGCTCCTGGCAGGCTTCTAGGCGGAGGGACACATGAATGAACCGATAACACACCCGAATGAGAGGGATCCTGAGACTGTGTAAGTATGGGACTATACAGTTGAGGAAGGCTTATATGAATTGATTGGTACTACCTATACTAACAAGATGCATCTTCTTTTCGGTAGCCCGTCACTTAAGAACTCCATAGTTAAGCGTGCTTGACTTGGAGCAATTCTAGGATGGGTGACCTCCTGAGAAGTTTTCCCAGGAAGCGTGTGAGTGAGGACAAAGCACGTTGAAAAGACCCGTGTTGGTCTGTGGGGACAGTCGTCAATCCATAGAGCAGCCAGGGATGTCACAGGTTTTCTCTTAATCATATTATTTAAAACATTTTTCTGTACTGGTAATAATAGTGACAATAACGTAAATTATTGTCTAGTAAGCGTGCATTCACTGAAATAAGTCAGTGCTAACGCACCCAATAAAATAATTTGAAGAGAGTAATTTAATTACTCAAACTAAACCGGTACGGATTGCTTTAATAGGAATTGATTTCATTTTATTAGTCTAAATATGTTTTTTAATTTTTTTCATAAATCTTGTTTACTTTTAAATTTATTAAGATCAAATATTTTAATCATATTTATAAGATAAATTATTTAATCTTTTTTCAAGGAAAATATAAAAAATAACAAATTCTAGAAATCCGTCCGAAATTTTCGGACGGATTTCAGACGGATGTAAGAAATATAAAAAATAACACAATCCGTGTGAAATCCGTCCGAAATTTTTGGACGGATTTCAGACGGATGTAAGATAAATCAAGGAAAATATAAAAAATAACAAATTCTGTGTGAAATCCGTCCGAAAATTTCGGACGGATTTCAGACGGATGTAAGAAATATAAAAAAATAACACAATCCGTGTGAAATCCGTCCGAAATTTTTGGACGGATTTCAGATGGATGTAAGATAAATCAAGGAAAATATAAAAAATAACAAATTCCATGTGAAATCCGTCCGAAATTTTCGGACGGATTTCAGACGGATGTAAGAAATATAAAAAATAACACAATCCGTGTGAAATCCGTCCCAAATTTTCGGATGGATTTCAGACGAATGTAAGATAAATCAAGGAAAATATTAAAAAAACACAATCCGTGTGAAATCCGTCTGAAATTTCCGGACGGATTTCAGACGGATGTAAGATAAATCAAGGAAAATATAAAAAATAACAAATTCCGTGTGAAATCCGTCCGAAAATTTCGGACGGATTTCAGACGGATGTAAGATAAATCAAGGAAAATATAAAAAATAACAAATCCATGTGAAATCCGTCCGAAATTTTCGGACGAATTTCAGACGGATGTAAGATAAATCAAGGAAAATATAAAAAATAACACAATCCGTGTGAAATCCATCCGAAATTTTCGGACGGATTTCAGACGGATCAAGGAAAATATAAACAATAACACAATCCGTGTGAAATCCGTCCGAAATTTTCGGACGGATCAAGGAAAATATAAAAAATAACACAATCCGTGTGAAATCCGTCCGAAATTTTCGGAAAATTTCAGACGGAAACATTTTCGTCCGAAAATCCCGTCCGAAAATTCAAGTTTTCTAGTAGTGTGTGTGTGTGTGTGTGTGTGGGCGCGCGCGCGCGCGCGCATGTGTGACTTGTCCATGTTATTAAAATTATGAAGTTGATTGAAGCGTGACGTTGGTCATGGCTTATAATGAGGAACCTTGTTTTTATTAAATTTGTGAATACAGAAAAGTGGGAAACATGATTTTTGGTTTTCTTTGGAAAATGGAAAGGAAATAGAAAAAGACTAGATTTCCATGCCGAGGTTTCAGAATTGATTCTGATTACGGTGAAGCCGGACTAGCCTTCCTACTGTTAAGGACCTAGAGTTCCGAGACGTCGGACTAGAGTCTGTTGATAAAAGATTTTGAAAAATATTTAGTGGGAGTTTAAAACTCGTTTGATATTAAAAGTTTATTTAATATCTGAAAAATGTTCTGGCAGACGTGCTGTTATTTATCGAGCCACAATGTCACTCAGAGTGAACTGACAAACTGAATAGTTTGGACCAAAGACAGGTTCTTGGGTCTTTGGGTCTTAAGGGACATTCGGGTTCGAAAACCTACATGGATATTCGGGGCGTAGCACCCTCGGATGTAGAAATTGGCAACCCTGCTCGAAATGTACTATATCAGGAACTATTCTATATTATTTAGGTGATACGCGAAATCCTAGAACAATTGGGGAAAGGACCCAATGGAGAGGCCACCCAATGCAAAACAATTGTGTTATAGGAATTATAGTGGCCTATCATGCTCGAGGAAGGGAAGTTAGGATCTCTAGAGATTTGTGTTAGAAACTGGATATTTAAGTGTTAACAGAAAACTTACGAATAAAGTCTCAAATCTGAATAATCTTATGATAGGTAGGAATATTTTTATATTGATATGAGTTGTTACTTTAGTATTTTAATACTGTTTATGATGTTAAATATATGACTGTCGTGTTTAAAATCATATATTGGCAAACTCACCTTTATATTGTTTGTCTCCAATGTGGAAACTCTATATTATATGTTAGATGGATCCCCCGCACCACATGATACCAACGGGCTTCCTGGCCCATATGTTTGAATTCCATGATGAGACTGGCGAAGGGGACAGAGGAATGAGTCACCTCAATCACTCAGCAAGTGAAAACCGTGGAGATTCCCTCTACCTCCCATTTGGGCATTGCTTCGACACCTGGTAGAGTCTGGTGACACCTACCATCAGCCGCCACCACTGCCAGTTGTTCCTGCAGGAGTACCCGAGTCGCCACCACCTTCACCCATTGTTATCTATGGCGGAGAGGAGGAGGAGGATGATATCCTGGTCACCGAGGCACGTCCTGAGGCAGATCTCATCGAGGAGGAGGAGCTGGAGGAGCCTGAGGGGCGAGGTACCAGAGTATGATCCTCTCAACGAGGTAATGGAGCCCGTGGAGGCTGCTGTTGAGGGAGGATTTTCACCAGACCCGTCGGACCCTAGGGATGATCATGGAGGTTTCCCCAATGGTCAGATCTAGAGGGCCATAGGGTGTTGATAGCTTAGTTCTTTGGGTAGTACTACCTCCATGGGGTTTTCTGCATATCTGGCTGGCGAGAGCCAAGTTTTTGTTTAGTGGCTTTCTCTGATGGACCCCTATTTTTGTGTACTTATGTCTGTATATATTTTTATAGCTTATCGTAGAAATCTGATATTATGACTCCTGATTATATGAGTCTAGATAGATATGATGCATATATATATATATATATATATATATATATGGGTATGTTTATGGCTCGAAGAGCCTTTCTGTTGAATGGGTACACAAATATATCGGCAGGTAATTTTTGTCTGGGATGTTGAAATTACAGAGGGGACTCTGTCGATTTTTTTTACACAAGATTGTAAATAATTTCCGAAAGTAACCGGCGTTAAGTATATACTTTCTATTTTATTTTTCGATAGAATGGAAAGTCATGTAATACCAAGGGAGGTGTTACATTTGTGGTATCAGAGCTGGTCGAGTCTTTCGGGAATCCTTGGGAATAGGTCTATTATGTTTAAGTTGTGTAATCTCTTACTAAGACCTGTTTGAATTACTTTTTGAAGTAATGGGTGTTGTTAAATGAGAGTATATCTCAAATTTGAGATGAGATTTAACTGATGGTATCTTGTAGGTCAGTTATGGAAATCGAAGGTGGAGGTAGACGGGGTCGAGGACGTGGTTGCGGCCGTGGAAGAGACTATAGAGGTGGCCAGATAGCTGGGCAAGTTGATTTTGAGGAACATTATGAGGATGTTGATGGACCTGATTATGCGGCTCAAGCGATGGCAGGCATTGTTGCTGCTATTGCACTTCAAACTGCTGTAATGAAGGCACAAACTCAAGCTGCTGCTGAAGGAAAGGGACTGATGGCTTTCAGATGTCAGAATCCACCTCAATTTCATGGAAAGATTGATCCTGACAAGGCGGATCTATGGATAGAAGAATTAGAGAAAATTTTCGAGCTAATCCATAGTCAGGAAGACGTCAAGGTTCCGTATGCTTCTTTCTTGCTGTTAGAGATGTTGAATACTGGTGGAAGGAAACCAGACAGTTGTTAGTTGTGGATCATCGGGAAATCACCTGGAATGTCTTTCGCGAGGCCTTTCTGGAAAAACATTTTCCTCAAAGTGCTAGAATTGAGAAGGAACAAGAATTCTTAGGCCTGAAACAGATGTCTCGGTCTATTGGGGAGTATGCTGCGAGGTTTGAGTCACTCGCCAAATACTTCCGATTCTTTCAAGCCCAACCCGATGAAAGCTGGAAATGTGAAAGATTTGAAGCAGGGCTGAGGTTTGAAATCAAGGAGTTTGTTTTGTCATTACGAATAAGGAATTTTCAAGCTCTGGTGGAAATGAGTCAGAAAATTGAACAGACGAGGAAGGAAAAAGACAGTCAAGGAAATGTCAGAGGACCATCCAGAACTAAGAATCAATTTCAAGATCAACGAGGGAAGCAAACCCAAAGGAAGCCTTATTACATACCACCTGGAAACAACCAGAGTTAACAATCTAACCGTCCAGATGCTTTTGTATCTGGTAACGGAGGACAAAGTAATCAAATGTTTCAGATGCGGAAAGATAGGACATATGACTAAAGATTGCTATACTCAGAAGTCTGCACCAGTTTCCAACAATACTAGAACCAACAACCCAATGGCTAAGGGAAGGCTTTATACCATGAGCGGTGCTGAGGCTTCACAATCTGATGATTTAATACAAGGTAATTGTCACATAGCGGGTAATCTTTTAATTGTACTGTTTGATTCGGGTGCAACACACTCTTTTATTTCGATGGATAGTGTGAGACATTTAGAATTACCTATTTCGTCCATGTCATATGATTTAATTGTTTCAACTCCTACTGCCGAACCTGTTATTGTGAACTCAATCTGTCTAAACCGTCCTATTATCATCCAGGATAGACATTTTCGTGTGAATCTGATATGCTTGCCTTTAGTATAGTTAGATGTAATTTTAGGCATGGATTGGTTATCTTCTAACCATATCCTGTTAGACTGTGCTCATAAAACTTTAGTTTTTCTTGATCCTAAGATTTTTGGATTTTTATCTACCAACCAAGTAAGAACTTCTTCAAAAAAAGGAGATCAGGAATGCCTGTTTTTATCTAGCCTAGAAATCGAGGGGGAGATCGATTTGAGTGCTGTGCCAGTAGTAAAAGAGTTTCCAGATGTTTTTCCGGACGATGTCCCGGGTTTGCCACCGATTCGAGATATCGAATTCTCCATCGATCTAGTTCCAAGAACCGGTCCGATTTTTATCGCTCCATACCGAATGTCGCCCAAAGAGCTAGTAGAATTGAAAGCTCAACTGGAGGATCTTTTATCAAAGCAATTCATACGACCGAGTGTATCCCCGTGGGGAGAACCGGTGATGGTAGTGAGAAAGAAAGACGAAGGATCGAGACTCTGCGTGGATTTCCGACAACTAAACAAGGTGACGATCAAGAATAAATACCCTTTGCCACACATTGATGATTTGATGGATCAATTGAGAGGAGACATGGTATTTTCAAAGATTGATCTAAGGACAGGTTATCATTATAAAAGGGTGAAGACAAAAGATATATCCAATACTGCGTTCAGAACTCGTTATGGACATTATGAGTATCTCGTAATGCCTTTTGGAGTATTGAATGTACCTGCCATTTTTATGGACTACATGAATCGGATTTTTCGTCCGCTTCTTGATAGGTTCGTCGTAGTGTTCATTGATGACATTCTCATTTACTCAAAAAGTTATGAGGAACATGAAAAACACTTGCGACAAGTTTTACAAATCCTGCACGAGAAGGTTTTGTACGCAAAACTTTCTAAATGCGAATTTTGACTGGAAAAAGTGAAATTATTAGGACACGTGATTACTAAAGAGGGAATTACAGTAGATCCTGCGAAAGTGGAAGCTGTACTTTCTTGGGAAAGACCAAAGACGGTAACGGAAATTCGAATCTTTGTTGGATTAGCTGGCTATTATCGGAGATTTATTGAAGGATTTTCAAAGATAGTGATGCATTTGACTCAACTCACAAAGAAAGAGCAACCTTTTGTATGGACGGAGAAGTGCGAGGAAAGCTTTCAAAGAATAAAGGAACAACTTACAACTTCACTGGTACTAATTCTTCCTGAACCAGATGAACCTTATGAAGTATATTGCGATGCTTCACATCAAGGCTTAGGCTGTGTGTTGATGCAACATCAGAAGGTTGTAGCATATGCGTCACGTCAACTGAAGACTCATGAGAGGAATTATCCGACGCATGACCTAGAGTTAGCTGCTGTAGTTTTTACACTCAAAATGTGGAGACACCATCTCTATGGAGCGAGGTTTGATGTTTTTAGTGACCATAAGAGTTTGAAGTACCTGTTTGACCAAAAAGATCTCAACATGAGATAGAGACGGTGGATGGAATTTTTAAAAGATTATGACTTCATGTTGCAGTATCATCCAAGCAAAGCGAACGTGGTATCAGATGCACTGAGTCGAAAAACCATTCATATTTCAACAATGATGGTGAAAGAACTCGAATTAATTGAGAAATTTCGAGATCTCAATTTGATTATGGAAGTAAGCCGAGATAAAATCAGTTTAGGAACGATCAAGATTTCAAGTGGACTGATAGAAGAAATAAGAGAACAACAAGTTGTGGATGCGTTTATCCAAGAGAAGAAAGACTTGATGGAAAAAGGAAAAGCTACCGAGTTCAGTTTAGGATCGGATCAAATTCTAAGATGCAAAGGAAGGATCTGTGTACCAGATAATCCAGAGGTGAAGAAAATGATTCCGGAAAAGTCACACAAAAGTAAGCTAAGTATTCATCCTGGATCAACCAAGATGTATCAAGACCTGAAACAAAGATTTTGGTGGCCAGGCATGAAAAAGCAAGTGGCAGAGTATGTAGCATCGTGTCTGACTTGTCAAAAAGCAAAGATAGAACATCAAAGACCTGGAGGGATGCTTACATCATTAGATATACCAGAATGGAAGTGAGACAGTATATCAATGGATTTTGTCGTAAGTTTACCCAAAACTTCCAAAGGTTTTGACTCGATTTGGGTAATCATAGACAGGTTAACGAAATCAGCACATTTCTTACCTATCAAGACAAACTACACTGTGGAGAAGCTGACTGATGTTTACATTAAGGAAATAATCAGATTACATGGAGTGCCTTCGAGTATCGTTTCAGATTGAGATCCAAAGTTCACTTCACGTTTCTGGGGAAGTTTGCATCAAGCGTTAGGAACCAAATTGCGATTAAGCTCAACATATCATCCTCAAACGGATGGACAAACTGAGAGAACAATTCAATCACTAGAAGACTTGTTGAGGGCATGTGTCCTAGATCATCATGGCGGTTGGGATGATCTCTTACCACTGATTGAATTTATGTACAACAACAGTTTTCATGCAAGTATAAGGATGGCTCCCTATGAGGCTTTATATGGGCGAAAGTGCCAAACACCTTTGTGTTGGTACCAAGATGGAGAAAGCGTGATTCTTGGTCCCGAAATCGTGAAGTAAACGATGGAGAAAGTTAAACAAATCCGTGAGCGGGTGAAAGCAACTCAAAGCAGGCAGAAGAGTTACTCAGATTAGAGAAGACGACCTCTCGAATTTCAAGAAGGTTAACACGTATTCCTGAGAGTCACACCCACGACTGGGGTAGGTAGAGTCTTAAAGTCCAGAAAACTCACTCCGAAATTCATTGGACCTTACCAAATTCTTCACCGTATTGGTTCAGTAGCTTATCAAATTGATTTACCCCAATTTTCTTTCAAACATTCATGATGTATTCCATGTGTAACACCCTATTTTTCGTAAGTGTTTTCCTTAAGCTTGTTTTGTTAAGTTAGAATTGTTGGCTAAGGGCTTAGTGGGATTTTTGGTTTAAAAGTCCCTTTTTGGTACATGAGCACGCCCGTGCTCATTAGCCAGCACGCCCGTGCTTAAAGTCAGGTGCGCGTTGTCAAGTTTAAGTTGAGCACGCCCGTACTCGCTGTGCGGACCGAGTCTCGCTGACGCTAAGTCCAGCACGACCGTGCTCAGACCCAGCCTATATAAGTTTGGCACAGAACCCGAGGGTTAACGTGAAACTCTATTTTGTTGGTTACAACAGCCACTGTTGCGACCTAGTGTGCTTCCTTCCCTATTTCCTCTTCATCCATTGCTATGGTGGGGTTTTGGAAGCCGGTTGGGAAGCTTGTCGGATCTGTTTCAGTTTAGAGTAAGGTTCCCTTCCCTTGTGGTTTCCTTTCATAATTTTTGAATGGGAAACTAATGGGTTTGTGTTTGGTTTGGCTAAGGTTGAGTTTGTGTTGAGCCGCTTTGAGAACCGAGGGCAGTTTGTTGTTTGGAGCTTATTTTGGAGCGGCCTTCAATCCAGGTATGGGGAGAAAGGTAGTGTATATCATAGGCATTGGGGGTGGTGTAAGGTAAAGGCGTTCCCATAATCCCAGTTCGCTATGTACAAATACATGATTAATATGTTGGTTTGATTGATGATAACATGATCTGGTTGTTAATATGTTGTTTATATGCCTTATGTTCATATTATGTTCTTGATGTTCTTGTTGGTTGTTTTGATATGAACATATGTTGCGTTGATGATGATTATTGCCATGATATATGCATCGTTGATGTTGTTGATTGTGTTGGTTGAATGGCAGATGCCATGACTGGCCCAGGATTAATGGACTTAATACCAAATTTAATTGGTTAAAAATTGATGTTGAACTCTTCCCAGAACGGTATTGTCGTGCATTGAGCACGACTGTGCTGAACAGGGAGTGATAACTCATAGAAATAAAAGTTATTACTATCCTTTTAGCTTTATCATTGTTCTTGTTTTGATCAATTTTGGAAAAGAAATTCAAGTTTTGCCTTATTTAGTAAATATCTGTGTTGAATTGTTAAAATGCTGAACAAGCTGTGAGATCTTAATTGTTTTTGCTGAATGTGTGTTTAAATTTTGAGCATGAATTAGAAGTGAAATTACTGCAAGAGTTGCTCTGGAATGTTATGGAATGCTGCAGCATCTGGGAAGAGAATCACTACAAAACCAAAGAGTTTCCAGCTCAGCTGACCCTCACTAAATGACAAAGAACCTGCAGTGTGTCTCACAACGAGAAAAGAGAAATGCAACCTTCAGCTAGTTGTACTTGGGAATTGGGCCAAAGACTATTTTATTCTTTGAATTTTTGTGAGCCCAAAAAGTGAGGCAAGAGAGAGAGTGTAACCCTACTTTTGGGAGCTAGTACAAATAGGATTGTGACCTTGCTCTTAGGTCAGCTCGTACTGTAGCAGCTGGGTACTGTAGCAACCATCAGCTCATTGTCCTCTCCATAATTTTCATTTACGCGTTATGCCTTTATTTTCTATTTCTTTTGTTGGTTTTGTCTTTAAGCTCATTATGAGCTAAATTCTCTTAGCTAGGACTCTATGAATTTGTAATTAATACTTAATGGTGATTTATGCAAATCAATGTTATTCATTTTCTTCTTCTCTATTTGAAAGCTTAATTTCATTTTAGATTGATCAACTAATTTGGAATGCTAGCTAGTTGGGTTTGGAAAAACTTAACTAGTGGACTTGTTTAGAAGATAAAGATAGAACAATTAATTGGAAAATTAATTGTGTTGAATGAGCTAGGAATAGCCTTCAAGTCTTTAAATAGCTGGACACAATTATCTGATAACTGAGAGAAATTAATATGAACTTAGGAATAAGAAGTGTTTAATGAACTCAGTTTTACTGATGGAAAGCAAACTTTAATTCCTGGACTAAATGCTGTAGCATCCTGAAGCATCGATTACCCTGAAGTTAAGATTACAAAGGATTAGAATCCTAGCTATTTCCATCTCTGTTCTCACTACTAGAAAACTTGGATTTTCAGACGGAATTTTCGGACGGAAACGTTTCCGTATGAAATTTTATGAACATTTCAGACGGATTTGAGACGAATGTAATTTTCAATGAGATTCCGTCTCAAATCCGTCTCTACTTTGTCCCAAACTTTCGCTCCAATAACGCGCCAAAATATTTCCCACGAATTTCGCACGGATTGGTTTCATATTTTTTTTAATCTTGGGTCTTTTTAACCATCCGTCTGAAATCTGTCCGAAAATTTGAGACAGATTTCACACGGATTTACTAGAAAACTTGGATTTTCAGACATAATTTTCGGACGGAAATGTTTCTGTATGAAATTTTATGAACATTTCGGACGGATTTCGCACGAATTAGTTTCATATTTTTTTTAATCTTGGGTCTTTTTAACCATCCGTCTGAAATCTGTCCGAAAATTTGAGACAGATTTCACACGGATTTACTAGAAAACTTGGATTTTCAGACAGAATTTTCGGACGGAAATGTTTCTGTATGAAATTTTATGAACATTTCGGACGGATTTCGCACGGATTGGTTTCATTTTTTTTTATCTTGGGTCTTTTTAACCATCCGTCTGAAAATCTGTCCGAAAATTTGAGACAGATTTCACACGGATTTATCATTTTTTATAACATATTTTATTAAAAACTGATTTTATTAAATTGCTAGTCACACCCCTCCTTTTATCACGCACACCCCCACTCTTTTCTTTCCTATTTCTGCTGCTCAATCGTCTTCTTCCTCTACAACCCAAACTTCTTTCTTCTCTCTCTTGACCAGAATCGCCACCCAGCCCCTGCCAGCCCAGCTCCGTGCCGTCGCGACGCGTGCACCGCCGCCGGAGCAGTTCAACCACCGCGTCCTGTCTGCCCTGCTCCAACCCGCGTCCCTGTTGTGCCTGGTTCGTTCCTCAGCCGCGCGGAAACGCGCTCCGCCACGGTGAGTCAAGTGAGCCGTCGTGGAGCACCGTCCACCACCGCATGGAGTGGAGAGGACGACAACCTCACTTTCTGTCAGGTTGGTGAGCTGTTAGGAAGCTGTTTCCGTCATGGTTGCTTCTGGAACGTTGATGCTGCCGTCGCGCCGCTGCCGTCGCCACCATCTTCAGCCACCACGTCTCCTTCTTCCTCTTGGTTGGGTGAGTGATTTTCTCACTTTATCTAATTTCAAGAATCCCCAAATTTTCCCAAACCCTAACCCTAGCTTTTGAATTCAGATTTCAATCTCTCTCTCTCTTTCTCCATCGCTTACGTTATCATTAGATGGTTTTAGATTGTTTACAAAATAGCTGAAATGACTCAAAAACAGCTAAAAGACATAAAATCTATCTTTCCCAAACATGCCCATAAGAGATATTTTTCAAAATTATTTATAAGAATTGTAACGAGTAAAGAGTTAAAGTATTAGAAATAAGAGTCTATGATCAGAATGTTTTATAAGATTTGATGTTTAGATTGTTCATCAAAATTATTGTTTTCAGAATGGTTTATATACGTGTTTATTTTCTAGGGAGTTTCATGAAATCCTGATTTAAGTCGAATTTTATGATCCTTGTTTTTGATCTAAAGAAATGAGTTAGAGAAGGGCTGGTTTTGAGTATTTGAACACCCCTGGCATTTTGGATTTCCTTGCAATGAAATGGCATTGTCAGAATTTGGATCCTTTGGTGAATATTAGGATGATAGCTAAGAGGATTCTTGGAATTCTCATAAGTTGAAAGCTGATATTATCAGAAATTAAGCGGAGTTACAGAATGGAAGGAAAAAAATGTAGTAATGTGTTACCCTAGGGAAGCGTAATTAACATTAATACTTAGAGTAGGACGTTACAGTTTTCATTGTTAATTGTTTTTGTGTAATTGATGAGAAAACCAGCAAAGTTGGCATTTTACATAGAAAACTACAACTGGGTGAAAAGGATATTTTGATATGTTTTATTTTTTGGTCTGATATTTGCTATATTCAGGTTTCCTTGTACTGTCTGTCTTGGGTGCCTTTATGGCCTACTCTGATTTGTGAATTTGTTGTTCGCCTGCTTACATTGTTTTTGCAGTTATTGCCTCTTTGCACTTTCTGAACTTTAAGAGGGAAACTTCTTGGAATTTGATTAGGCTATCATGGGTTATGCTCAATTTGTTATCGGCCCAGCTGGTAGTGGCAAGGTAATTTACTGTATCAGCCTCATTTGTTCTGTTAAACCGGATATGTTCTTGCTCCGTTTGTTGTAAATATATGCAGAGACTTATTGGTGTGTATTTTGATGGCTCAATTAGTCTACATATTGCTCGAGTTTGTATGAACACTGTGTGACTGCACGTCGAACAATGCATATTGTGAACCTAGACCCTGCTGCCGAAAATTTTGACTATCCTGTTGCGATGGGTAAATAGAATTGCTGTGTGGTTAGTTTTTTTTTTTTTTTTGTGGGTTTGGCTGTTTGGTTTTGTGGAGCTTGATTGTATTGCTTTGAGATGCTTGCAGATATAAGGGAACTCATTTCGCTGGATGATGTTATGGAGGAACTTGGATTAGGTCCTAATGGTGGTCTTATATACTGCATGGAGTATCCTTTTCATCAGTTTTTAAAATTTTTCTGTTGTATATCTTTACAATATTATCTGAAACAGTAATTCTGCACCATTGTTTACGTCAGGCTGCCTTAGGTAGAGATTGTGTTTACTAGAATAAATTACCTCTATCTGTTTCTCTGTTCCTCCTTTTCACCTTTATTTACATTCTGTAGCTATTAGCTATTTAAAAGATTAGATATGAAATTTTGTTGCCTTAATAATTTTATTTAGACATCTTGAAGATAACCTGGATGATTGGTTCACTGACGAACTGGACAATTATTTAGATGATGATTATTTGGTTTTTGACTGCCCTGGTATTCATACTGATCTCTTATCCTGATTATATTTTATATGTATATGTATAATTATTATTATTTAAAGATTACAACTATATGAAACTTTTGATTGTGAGCTGATAATATATTTGTATAAAATGCAATCACAATTTTCTATTGGAGCTAATCTGACAAATTTGAGATAAATTAACAGAGCCTTGTGATGTTTTGCAGGTCAGATAGAACTTTATTCACACGTGCCAGTGCTTCGAAATTTCGTGGAACATTTGAAACGTAAAAATTTTAATGTTTGTGCTGTGTACTTACTCGATTCACAGGTTTGTGGCAGTTTTGCTTCAGTCATGCTTTCCTTTTAGGCTAATTACTCTCACATTCCTTCATACTTCTAATTATTGTTGTTCTTATTATCTTTGTTGACTCTAATATGTTTAGAACATTGCCAGTTCATGACAGATGTGACCAAATTTATAAGTGGATGCATGGCATCCCTTTCTGCAATGATTCAACTTGAATTACCTCATGTTAATATCATCTCAAAAATGGACCTTGTGACTAACAAAAAGGATATTGAAGAGTAATTGCTATTACTAAATTTGTTTCCCTAATTTTTTTTTAAAATTTCTATTCATTTTGATTCCTAATATATTTTTTGTACATTTTTTGCTCTTAGATTCTTGGATTCAGAGCCCACCTTTTTACTGTCTGAATTGAATCAACAGATGGCTCCTCAGTTTGCAAAGCTGAATAAATCTTTGATTGAACTGGTTGGTAATCTATTTTTTAAAAAATGCAGTAATATATATAAACTACAGTCATAATTCTGGTTTATTGATTTAAGTATGGGTTATATGCTGTGTGATATTTTTGTTTTCACATCTCATAGCAATTTACAGTTTGGCGATACTGGCGCTAGGGTGTTGTAGAGTGTTAGAGTCCTACCTTAGAAAACAGCGCCATTTTTTTTTTTTTGGTGTGCGAAAACAGAACAATTTTATTTGCATTGTTTTAGTCATAACTCATAAGTAGAGTTGATTTTTGTAGTTAATGGTCTTATTCGAGTAGATTCTCATTTTTTAGGATCAAAATAGTCCCTGGGGGATGTTTAGCAAGCATGACTGTTTATTGCATACGAAGCTAGATTTTCAGGAGACATTCCTTCTTTTGGTGTGCTATTTGTCTCAAGTGCGTTCCTGATATGATTCAATCCTTCTAATGAACAGGAATACTATTTTATTGATTGAAAATTGATAGTGGAATACCAAAGTGAAGGGATAAGACAGAAATGTATGAGTTAAGCTCCTAGGAAAAAAGGATAATTTCCTAAGGCCCCGATCTAACCTATCAACCAAAAACATGAAGAAATCCCATACCCCCTCTCAATCATTAATCATATGCTTGTTTGTTATTTTAATTTTGGATATGGTGAAATATTGTTGCAGTTTTTATTTTCTCCCATGTCCATTGGAGTTTTGTTAACTATATTTGTGACATCAAAGGGAAGGTCATCACAAGTTGTACCTAAGCTTAAACACATGGAGAAGCTAGTCACTATGGGGTTTAGTTTGGTTGCTGCTGGTTTCTGTTTATAGCCATTTTACTGGTCTGTTTGCTGGTTTTTATGTTTTCAGGTTTTTTTACTGATATGTTCTGTTTTGGGTGGGTGTTATGCACATGTGTTTGTCTGAAAAACCTGTATGCAGCCTTCTGTATGGTTGGGAAGTGAGTTTTCAATGTGAGTCTTTAAGGTTCAGCTATGTGGTTGTTAGATACGCCTTTTGGGGGGAGTTCTTTCTGCTGCAAACATAATGAGATAGTTTGACTAAGAGTTGTAACCAATTAACATACTTGGTAAAAAAAAACAGCATATACATATTCTTTTAATCTTGTCTGCTAAGGAGAATGTGGATATTTCTTGTTGACTTTTGAAATTGATGAAGAGATAGTTTGACTTTCAAAATTTGCATTGGTTAATAGTTTGAATACCCAAGCTTTATGATAATGATTTTAATATTGTGATTGAAACATGATGAAGGAATGGTTGGATACTCTCTATGATCAACTTGAACAGGCTATGGTTAAGGCTGAGAATGCTAGGCAAGGTGCATATCAAGAAACTTAGGTGTGGGAAAGCTGAAAAAGAGGCCCTTGATACTTAAAGTGACGCCATATATACTACAACTACCCTACAAAGTAAGCTTCTATGGTTTGTCTATAAATCAAAGGAAACTTTTCTAGTAGTAGTCATAAACCAAGTGTGATCCTAGTGTCTTCACTCTTATTTTGGACCTGATGCATCATTCTGACCATTTATTTATGACCATAAGCTCCAGTTGCTGATATATATTTCATAGTTACATGCTTAAACATTAAGTTTCATTATTGGCAGCTTTATTGAGGTACTTAAAACAGGTACTTTTGATCAAAAAATTGAAAAATTTGATGATGTTGCATTTGATTCAGCTTGCAACCATGTTGCATTTCACTATTATTGTGGTCTTGTACGAAAGTTGTGAATTTGGAAGAGAAAAAAATTGAACATTTTGTTTTGTCATGTGTTGCCAATTGATTAGCGAGCATGTTTCAAAGTAGAGAGTATCTTAATGTGATGGTGTCCATTATGTGAGTACAAGCCAAATGGTTTGAATATCCATATTTTCTATCTTGTTATTTAAATTAGTTATAATGTCTATTATCTTGTTACAGTGTGATGAATGCTTTCTCGGAAGGATTCACTATCTTTTATTTGATTATAGTAACATCCTTCTCGTTTATGATGGTGGCCATTAATCAATGACGACGATGATTAGATGCCAACAACGATGATATGATGATGAGGAGGAGATGATGGATGATGTGCTAGATGAAGATGAAGAGTTTAGTGATCAAAGTAACAATGAGGAATAAATTTATGT
Source organism: Sophora flavescens (assembly GCA_030762895.1). Lineage (NCBI taxonomy): Eukaryota > Viridiplantae > Streptophyta > Magnoliopsida > Fabales > Fabaceae > Sophora > Sophora flavescens. Next base: position 103,876,578 of record CM061070.1, read on the forward strand.
CTTTGATGTTTGTAATGATATTTTAATGCTTTGAATCTTAATATATCATTATTGTATTTCAAGATACTGTGTTTTTGTTTATTTGAAGCTTGATACTTGTCTAGAGTGATATTTTAATAATAATTATTTTCATTATATTATATTAGATTCCAAGTCCAGGTACCTAATTTGGTATGCATAATTATTTAAGTTTGGCCCTTTTTTATTAACAAACATGATTTGTTTATCAAAAAATATTATTTAAATATGATTATCTAATCCGTGGGAAATCTGTCCAAAATAATATCATAACATTCGTCTGAAATCCGTCCAGAATTTGCATGAATAGCAATATTGAATCCGTCTGAAATTCGTCTGAAATTAAGCCAATATAACCAACATTCAGATTTTTGTGTTTGTTCGAAATCTGTCCGAAATTTGTCTGGAACTAATTTCTGACGGAATTTCGGACAGAATTTTTAATTTGCAACGGAGCTTTTACGGACGGGGGATGTTCCGTCTGAAATCCGTCCGAAATTAATTGTCCGTCCAAAATCCGTGGGAAAAGTGTCCAAAATTCGTCTAAAATCCGTCCGTGAATCCGTCCGAAAATTACAGTTTTCTAGTATTGTCTAAACACCCATTTATTGTTTCTATTAATTCCTTGCATTTATTACTTACTGTTTTGACACCCAATTACTCCATTTAATTTACATGCTTAAAGTTATGTTTTATTTTGTTAAGCTAAATAGGGAAGGTTAATTCTAGAATTTATATTCAATACATTTAAATGCTCGTGGGAACGATCTTTATTCATTATTTATTACTTGTTTGACTGTGTATACTTGCACATCACATCTACAGAAGCAACAAGTTTTTGACACCGTTGCCGGGGATTGACAATGGTGTTGAATATTAAAATTTTTTTGTTAACTTTGTCTGTTTAGTTAGTTATGAAAACTGTGTGCACTTTGCGTAGCAACAGGTTAACATCTACATGCGCAGCAAGGGTACACCCAAGTTTCAAATAGACTTGGAGATAGAGAAAACCGCACAGAGGCTAAGGAAAAGAACTAAAGAACAAAGAGCTAGAGTTCAGAACTCTGATTTAGGCGTCATGGCTAACCTTCTGGACAATGAGGATGAAGATCAACCCGGGATGATTGAATTGGCAAATGATAGGGATAGGTCCATACAGGGACTATGCTGTTTTTGATCCCCAAACCATGAACACTAGGATTGTGAGACCAGAAATAACTACCCAACAGTTTGAGTTCAAACCAATGATGTTTCAAATGCTTCAAACTGTTGGGCAGTTTAGTGGTACCCCTACTGAAGATCCACACTTACATTTGAGGCAATTTCTGGAAGTGGCAAGCAATTTCAAGATTCCTGGAGTAAATTATGATGCTTTCAAGCTAAGGCTTTTTCCTTATTCTCTGAGGGACAGAGCCAAGACTTGGTTGAATTCTTTGGAATCCAAATCCACTACTTCATGGAATGGCCTAGCTGAAAAGTTCTTGACTAAGTACTTTTCTCCTACTATAAATGCCAGAATGAGGAGTGATATAACTTCATTCAGGTAAAATGATGATAAATCACTGTGTGACTCATGGGAAAGGTTCAAGGAACTTTTGAGAAGATGTCTTCATCACAGCATTCCTGTATGCATCCAAATGGAGACCTTCTACAATGGACTCCTGCCTCCTTCAAGATTCATGTTAGATGCTTCATCTGGAGGTACATTTTTGATAAAATCATACAAAGAAGCTTATGCATTGGTTGGAAGTATAGCTGCTAATAGCTATCAATGGTCAACTGTGAGGGCCAATTCTGCTAAAACACCTGCTGGGATGCTTGAAGTGACGGAAGTAAATGCCCTATTGATGGGGCTCGAATCCGCAAGTGTACAGCTTCGTCGTCAAGTAATAAAAAGATCGATCCCACAGAGACCGTGATCTCAAATAAAAATTAATTGTTAAATCAATTAAACTGGACTAGAAAAAAAAAGATTTGGAAAAGATTTGATTTTTTGAACCAAGTAGCAAATCAAATTTAAAGTTGCAATTAAAACAAAATCAAGAACAAAATAGGAAAGTAGATCAAATCTGAGATTTCAAAATATCAAAAGGGATTCCCAGGAATTGGGTTACCAACAAGACTATTCATGTTACTAAATTGACTACCCCTCTTGTTAATTATCGAAATTTGCTTTGAAGGTGAATTTATCCTAAATAAGTTAATGTTCCCTCTCGGGATACAAGAACCGTGCCCAAATTAAACCAACCCCTACTCTCGTGGTAGTTGAATTTAAATCGAACCCTTTAAGCTTTTTGACAATTCAGTGAACCCTCGAAGGACCGCTTTTAACTCTCGTGATTTAAGTCCTAAGTTTGATTCCTATAGATTTGATACCTAAGTTCACCTCTAGGTTCCTCCTTAGAGTATCTATGACATGCAAATAAGTGCGCACCAAATTCACAAGTAATTCATGCAATAGGAATTAAATCGAAAGCAAATTGAAATTAATAAGAAGTAAAACGTCAATTCATAACATAAAACAAATCTTGGGCATAGCCCCAATTCCTAGAAATAAAAAGACTACTCAAGCATTGCCATGTTCATAGAAAGCTTGATTAACAAAAGCATAAAGAAAATCTAAGAGAAGATGAGAAATTGGAGAAGAAGAGAAATCCTAGTTTTTTCCTAAGGTAGCAGCCCCCAAGTCATCCTATTTTCGAGTCTCTAAGTCCTATTTATAGAGTAGGTTAACTTGGGATTAAAGTTGTTACAAAATCAGACCAATCAGCAATTAAATTTCCAGATATTGCGCGTCACGGCCGTGATGGCTGTCATGGCCAGGCCATGATAGATTCTGTCTTCGAAAACTTGGCACTGATGGCCTGTCACGGCCTTGATGGCCATCACGGCCTGGCCGTGGCAGGTTCTGACTTTTTCGTTCTTTTCTTTTCAGCCTTGCTCGATCATGGCCGTGATGGGCATCCTTTGCTAAGGCCGTGATGGGCTCTGTTTGGCTCAGTTTTCTTGATTTTCAAGCTCCGTCTTCATGCAAGCTCCATCATGGTTGATCCTGAACATTTTAATCTTCAATTCCTGCACACAAACACCACAAAACCGCCTTACCCGTTCCAAGGTAAAAACTAACAAAAATAAAATTAAAAATGCCTAAACTACATGAAAATGAATGCAATATGATAAAGAAATATGATGTGTAATCACACTCATCACCTGTCTGCCCAGCTTGCCTCCATGACTAACATGCTGCAAAATCTGATTGCTACTAATGCAAGTAAAGAACCTGCTATGGTTGAACCAGTGGCTCCTGTAAATGCTGTGTCCTATGTATTCTGTGGAGAAGGGCACATTTTTGAAGCATGTCCAAGCAACCCTGTTTCAGTGAACTATGTGGGAAATAGAGGAAATTATGCTTACAACAACAATTACAACTCTGGAAACAAGCATCCACATCCAAATCTTAGCTACAGCAATTACAACAACATTCAGAATCCATCTCCTGGTCATGTTTCACGGCAAAATCAGCAACAAGGACAGAACACTCAGCAGCAGACTCAAGCCCCAGATAAGGAACCTTCTCTGGAAGCCATTTTGAAAGTCTTCATGACTGAAACCAAGTCCCAAATTCAGAACCAAGGGGTAGCTATGAGGAACTTGGAGAACCAGGTAGGCCAGTTGGCCACTACCCTTGCAAATAGGCCAACTGGGACCTTGCCTGCATCTACAGAAAGTCCATCAACTTCTACTTATAAAGGGAAGGAGCAAGTTAAAGCTATAAATCTGAGAAGTGATAAAGAGCTACCAGATGCTGTAGCATTTAAGCAACTAGCAACAGGGAAGACTGATATAGTTGAGCTAGAACGGGAAATTCCTGCAGTAATTCCAGCAAATGCAGAACCAGTGCAGGAGATCCCCAAGCAAAAAGAGGCTAAATTGATTCGAGAAAGTCCACCTCCTCCATTTCCACAAAAGTTGAGGAAAACAGCCCAAGAGAAACAGTTTAGCGAAATTCTGGAAATTCTGAAGCAATTGCACATCAACATACCTCTGGTTGAAGCTCTGCAATAGATGCCTAACTACAACGAATTCATGAAATACATTCTTACCAAGAGGAAGAGATTGGGGGAATTTTAGATAGTGGCAATGACAAAGGAGTGTAGTCAGTTGTTGCAGAACAAGGTTCCTCAGAAAATGAAAGACCCAGACAGTTTTATAATTCCTTGCTCTATAGGGAGTACTTACTGTGGAAAGGCCTTGTGTGATCTTGGAGCTAGCATTAATTTGATGCCAATGTCCATTTTTAAGAAACTGAAGATTGGAGAAGCCAAACCTACCACTGTCACTTTGCAACTTGCTGACAGATCCATTGCTTATCCAGAAGGAAAGATTGAGAATGTTCTTATTAAGGTAAACAGATTTGTATTTCCATTGGATTTCATTATTCTTGATTTTGAGGCTGACAAAGAAGTCCCAATTATCCTTGGAAGACCCTTTCTTGCAACGGGAAGAACATTGATAGATGTACAGAAAGGAGAAGTCACTATGAGGGTGAATGATCAACAAGTGACTTTCAATGTTTTTAATGCATTACAATATCCTGATGAAGAGATGAAAAACTGTTCTTCTATTACCGTTATTGAATCTCTAGTGCAAGAGTAATTGATAGCATCTGGGCACAATTTGGAGCATGAGTTTAATCTGAATAAGGAAATTGATTTTGGAGATGAATAGTTGAAGCAACTAGCTGAAGGGAATGTGGCACACAAATCTTGGATCATAAAATATGAGTCCTTAGATGTATATGCAGATACCTTCAAGGAGAATATACCCGCTATTGAAAAACCTCCCACCCTTGAACTGAAGCAACTTCCTTCTCACCTGAAATATGCTTATCTTGGAGAAAAGGAAACTCATCCCATCATCATCTCTTCATTTCTAACTTCTGAACAGGAGGACAATCTCATTGCACTTTTGAAGAGGCATAAGAAGGCTATTGGATGGCAAATGGCAGATATTAAAGGAATCAGTTCTAACCTTTGTATGCACAGAATTCTGTTAGAGGAAGATGCCAAGAATAGTATTGAGGGCCAGAGAAGGTTGAATCCGATAATGAAAGAAGTGGTAAAGAAGGAAATCATTAAATGGCTTGATGCAGGAATCATATACCCTATTTCAGATAGTGTGTGGGTAAGTCCCGTGCAATGTGTTCCAAAGAAAGGAGGAGTTACTGTGGTGCAAAATGAGAAGAATGAGCTTATTCCAACAAGAACAGTCATGGGTTGGAGCATATGCATGGACTACAGAAAGCTGAACAAGGCCATAAGGAAAGATCATTTTCCATTACCATTCATTGATCAAATGCTTGATAGGTTATCTGGGAGAGAATTCTACTGTTTCTTAGATGGTTATTCAGGTTACAATCAAATAGAAGTGGCCCCTGAAGATCAACAGAAGACCACTTTCACCTGTCCATATGGTACATTTACTTTCAGAAGGATGCCTTTTGGGCTTTGCAATGTTCCCGCAACTTTCCAGAGGTGCATGATGGTTATCTTTTCAGATTTCATTGAGAAAACCATGGAGATTTTCATGGACGATTTCTCGATTTTTGGAGATTCATTCATGGGGTGCTTGGATAGTCTAGAGTAGGTGCTGGACAGATGTGAAGAAACCAACTTGGTCTTGAATTGGGAAAAGTGCCATTTCATGGTCAAGGAAGGCATAGTGTTAGGCCATAAAGTTTCAAAGAAAGGCCTTGAGGTGGATAAAGCTAAGATTGAGGTGATTGAATGACTTCCCCTACCTAACTCTGTCAAGGGCATCAGAAGTTTTCTGGGACATGCTGGGTTTTATAGAAGATTCATCAAAGATTTCTCAAAAATTTCCAAGCCACTGTGTAAATTGTTGGAGCATGATAGTGCATTTGACTTCATAGATGAGTGTTTATCAGCTTTTAAACTGTTGAAGAATGCTTTGATTACTGCACCTGTAATAGTAGCTCCTGATTGGGAAATACCATTTGAGTTGATGTGTGATGCCAGTGATTTTGAAGTAGGAGTTGTGCTAGGCCAAAGGTATAACAAAGTCTTCCATACCATCTATTATGCTAGCAAGACTCTCATGGATACTCATTTCAATTACACTACTACAGAAAAAGAATTGTTGGCTGTGGTGTTTGCTTTTGACAAGTTTAGACCCTATCTGGTGGGGACCAAAGTAGTGGTATATACAGATCATGATGCCATTAAGTATCTCATTGACAAGAAGGATGCAAATCCAAGGCGTATTAGATGGGTACTTTTACTTCAAGAATTTGATTTGGAAATCAAAGATAAGAAGGATATTGAAAATCAGGTAGTTGATCATCTCTCCAAAATTGTTGAAGGAGGGGAATCAGAGTCTCAAGGAGAAATTAAAGAAAATTTTCCTGATGAACATCTGCTAATGCTTGAAGATGCTACAGCACCCTGGTACGCAGACATTGTGAATTTTCTGGTCAGTGGAGTAATACCAATGGAGATGAATTCTCAACAGAAAGTGAGGTTTCTGTATCAGGTTAAACACTTCTCCTGGGGTGAACCTTTTCTGTACAAAATATGCCAAGACCAGATCATGAGGAGATGTGCTACTGAGGAAGACATGCAAGACATCCTTAGTGATTGCCACTCTGCTCCCTATGGTGGTCACTTTGGAGGAAAAAGAACAGCTGGAAAGGTCCTGCAATCAGGATATCTCTGGCCCACATTATTTAGAGATGCTCAAGAGTATGTCAAGAATTGTGACAGATGTCAGAGGATAGGGAATATTTCCAACAGACAAGAGCTACCACTCAACACCATTTTGGAGATTGAGCTGTTTGATGTATGGGGAATAGATTTTATGGGGCCATTTCCTGTTTCTTATAGGAATGCCTACATCTTAGTTGTAGTAGATGAGGTCTCCAAATGGGTAGAAGCAGTAGCATTTCCTTCCAATGATTCCAGAGTAGTCACAAAGTTCTTGCACAAGAACATATTCACCAGATTTGGCACTCCTCAAGCTATAATTAGTGATGAAGGGACACATTTTGGTAACATGTTGTTTGCTAACTTGCTTGCAAAATATGGAGTGAAACACAAAGTGGCTACTGCATATCATCCTTAGACTAGTGGTCAAGCTAAAGTGACCAACAGAGAGATCAAAAGAATTCTAGAAAAAATGGTAAATCCTTCCATGAAGGATTGGTCGTTGCACCTAGATGATGCTCTCTGGGCCTACAGAACTGCATTCAAAACTCCCATTGGCATGTCCCCTTACAGATTGGTTTATGGCAAGGCTTTCCATTTACCAATAGAGCTGAAACACAAAGCATTCTGGGCCATAAAGAAGTTGATTTTCGATGCACAAGCAGTTGGAGAAGCAAGAATGTTGCAGCTGAATGATCTGGAAGAGTTTAGGCTATTTGACTATGAAAATGCTGAAGCATACAAGAGCAAGGTCAAGGCCTGGCATGATCAGAAAATTCAGCCCAGGGAATTGGTTGAAGGCATGAAAGTGTTGTTGTTCAATTCCATACTGAAACTTTTCCCTGGGAAGTTGAAGTCTAGGTGGTCTGGACTTTTCAAATTGGTCAAGGTCTCATGGAGCTGTGGATTTGTTAGATGAAAGTTCTGGAAGGGAATTCAAAGTAAATGGCCAAAGGGTGAAGCAATATTGGGGTGAGCCTGGTGCAAAAATGAAGGTCACCATTCATCTTGCTAACCCTTAGCTATCAGTGTGGAGTCAGGATGAAGGACAGTAAACCAAGCGCTCCTGGGAGGCAACCTAGTTTTATATCCTTTAATTAGTTAGTCTATTTTAGCTTTTAGTTTCACTTAGTTTAATTTTAAATAAATATATGTTGTTAACCCCTATAACTGCAGGCTGTAGCAGTATAGTCGTTGGGTTGTGTTTGGAGTTGGGTCAAATAAGTTCAAGCCCATTGTTTAGGTACTGGGGGTTGTGTTAGTTTGGATAGCTCCAAGGCCCAAGTTCAATTGCAAGCATTCTGAAATTCTAACTCAAAGCTGAAAGGTTTTGGGGGGAAGAAGTACAGGAAAACATGGGGGGTACATTCTGGCATTAACTACCCATTAATTACCACCCTCTCTCTCCACCACTCACCTCTCTTCAACCTCTCACCTCAGCCACTCTTCCCTATTAAAGCTACTGTCCTTTCTGCCCTAACCCCACAATCGACCATACCACTCTCTGTTTCTGTCATAACCATCCCTTTCTGTCAATATCAGTCAGCCCTACCCCTTCATACTTGAAATACCCTGGGGAAATCCAACATTTACGTTTCCAAGAAACACGCAACTGTCATTCCATCTTCTTCCTTTGAAGATGGGGACCAGACGTTTGTGGATGAGGAGAGCCGGTTGAAATATGAAAATGAAGTGGTTAAAAGGAGGTTCCATTTGGAAAAAGGTTTCTTTCTCCTTGACATTGATCATTACGGCCTTACTGAAGAGGTGGCCTCTCTGATTGACACTCATCAGTGGAATAAATTCACCGCTCACCCCCGAGACCCAATAGCTCTGTTTGTGCGTGAATTCTATGCTAATCTGACCTCACCACAGAAAAAGCATGTCATGGTGAGGGGCTCAAATGTTTCATTCTCTACGGCTACATTGAACAGAAGGTGGGGATTCAAGGATGTCCAAGATGAGTATATGGCTGAGTTGAAGGGGGCGGAAGAAACTACACTGAATGACATGATGAAAGAGATCACTGTGGAAGGGGCTGAGTGGATTCAAAATGATGAAAATTGGAAGATAGCAAGACCTGACCTAACCCCTTTGACCAAGGTTTGGTATCACATCATTAGAACCAAGATTCTTCCCACTGCCAATTTAGAAACTGTGAACAAAGAAAGGTTGGTTCTTTTATACTGCATTCTCAAGGAGAAGAAAGTGGATCTTGGTCAGATAATAGAGAGGGAGATTATTTCTTGTGCTTTTAAACACAAAGAATTATTGTTCTTTCCGTCACTCATCACATCATTTTGTTTAAAGAGTGGAGTGAAGACTAAGCCTGGGGAGGAGGTAATAGCAAATAAGGGCGCTATTGATTGGCTTGCAATCAAGCGATTCATAGGGTCAACCTCCAAGGTGACTGCACAAGAACCACCTTCTGGGCAGCAGGATCACCCAGAGGGTTGGGAGAAGAAAATCGACCTATGCTACCAGATGCTGTAGCATAACATGCAGCAGCAATAGCTCTTTTGGGAGTTTTCCAAGGAGCAGCATTTGTGGTAGCAGAGAACCCTGGGAATCAACAAGATGAGACTAGGAAGTTACCCTCCCCAGTTCCCTGAAGCATTGTTTGAACCCTTCAAATACCAAGCCCCTGAAACCGTGAAAAAAGATGTTCCTGCTAACCCCAAGGTACCAGACCCTGTTCTTGACATTCCATATGCAGCAGATCAAAATCCTGAAGTCCCCCTGCAAATCCCACAGCAAGTGAGCATTCTGTGAACAATAATGAAGTGAGCTCTGACTGAACACCACCACCACCACCAAGGGATCCCACCTCCAGCACAACCCAACATCAAAGACAAAGGCAAGAAGAAGGTGGCTTAAGTTGAGCCTGGAGGCCCTCCTCCACCCAAAAAGGGCAGAGTCAAGCACACAACTCCCCCCAGGCCAAGAAAAACAAAGGCAGAATTGGCGGCTGAAGTATATTCTGACTCCAGTGAAGAATCAGAGGATAACATACCTTTGAGTAAGAAAATTGCAAAAGGGGCAAAAGCTAAGGCAAAGACTGGTGGAGGAGTGACTGAAGATGTTGAAAAAGAGCCTAGTGTGGAGGTGGTGATCACAAAGGAAAATCCAGCAACCAGCAGGCCCACCATGAAGCAGATGGTGAGAGGAGGAAGCACCAGGAGCAGTGCCAGATTAGCTCAGCCTTGAGCAGAAGTTCCAACCCAAGGTGTTGCAGCTTGCTACAACACTAGATGACCAGGACCCTTTTTAAACTTCTCTTTAGTGTTATTAGTTTTCTTTTTTCATTTCTGTTATTAGATGATATAGTTTGTTTCTGTAGTTGTTTGAAGTTTGCAATGCCCCCACTCTTTCAAAAGAATTGTGATTAATGGAAAGTGGGGGCCTTTTTGAAAGAAAAAGTAGATAAATGAATGAATGGTTTAGCTGTCCATATGCATCTGATGAAGACCCTTTGTTTGTGCGTGCTGTGATGCATGTAAAATTCATGAATACCCTGAATTAATCCTTTCTCACCACAAAATTCCCTAACTCAAAATGGATTTAAAAGAAGGATTTCATTCAAAGTCACCAATCAATAGGGGGAATTGGGTTGCAAAGACCCTTATCCAAGGAAGAGAGGGTGAGGTCTGAATTAGATTTCAACCTAAGTTTGGGGGTGTGTGAGACTAAACAAGATGTTGTAGCACTCTACAACATAAATCCTGTGAGCTCTTGGGCTTTAACATATTCTGTCACCATGGGTTCCATTCATGTGTTTTCTCTGCAGAACTTGTCTTATTTCTGTGATTGATTGCACATTTCACGGTTGCACACAAAATAGCTTGAGGCATTTTTGTTGTTTTACCTACTATGACTTAAAAGGCCAACCTTCAAGTATAATCCCTTGTACATCCCTTTGATCCTGAACCTTTCTTGTTGATATTAAGCCACATTACAAGCTCAAATTCCCTGAAAAACAATGTACTACCCTATTTACTATTTAGGTGGAGTTTGAGACTGTTTCAAAATGGTCACCTACATATGGGTCTTTACCACAATGGTTGAGGACAACCATTAGTATAATTTTTTTTTTGTGTGTGTGTGTGTGTGTGTGTGGGGGGGGGGGCTAGGCAATAAAAAGGAGGGAAAAGCATATCATCAAAGGAATAATGTAAAAAATTGAAAAGCTGCAGAGGATGTTTGTACTGAAGTTGCTGCCCTTCCTCCTAAGTCTTCTAAAAAAAAAACAAAAAACAGAATCAAAAATAAAATAAAGTACCCCCCTTGTCACCAAAAATATGGGCAAGAATACATAAATGTATAAGTTTAGGGGTGGATAATTTGGACAAGAGGTCTTGAACTCCACCTAAGTTAACTACTTTCCAAAAATTCCACACCTGAACCTTAGCCCCATTACAACCCATTAAAGTCCTCTTGCTGTGTGAAATTTGTGTTTGTGCTTTTGATTGTTAGAAATTTGGCAAGCCTATGATAGAGTGGCATATGAATGGAGATTGAGTGAAACACCAACACAGAACATAAATTAGAGTGAATTGAGTGATATGACAAATCCAATAATGTGTTAAGACCTTGTTCTTAGGAAGATAATCTGGTGAGTCTTCACCCTTGCATCCAAAGGATATTTGGAAATTGCACCTAAGACTCTATTGAGATGTGGTTTTGTTGGAGTCTTTTTGATAAAGCTGAATTGAGAAAAAAGGTAAATCACACACACACTTTGGAAGGTGATTAAGAAAGGGTGTTTTGTGTTGAACATGTCTTTGAAAAATGCATCTGAAGACTGCCATGGACTTTGCTTATGTCGTTCTGAGTTTGTTCTTATTTTACTCATGCTTTTGAGTGTCATTACTTGAGGACAAGCAATGGTTCAAGTTTGGGGGCATGATAACTCATAGAAATAAGAAATTCAAGTTTTTCCTTATTTAGTAAATATCTGTGTTGAATTGTTAAAATATTGAACAAGCTGTGAGATCTTAATTGTTTTTGCTTAATGTGTGTTTAAATTTTGAGCATGCATATGAATTAGAAGTGAAATTACTGCAAGAGTTGCTCTGGAATGTTATGGGATGCTGTAGCATCTGGGAAGAGAATCACTACAAAACCAAAGAGTTGCCAGCTCAGCTGACCCTCATTAAATGACAAAGAACCTGCAGCGCGTCTCACAACGAGGAAAGAGAAATGCAACCTTCAGCTAGTTGTACTTGGGAATTGGGTCAAAGACTATTTTATTCTTTGAATTTTTGTAAGCCCAAAAAGTGAGGCAAGAGATAGTGTAGCCCTGCTTTTGGGAGCTAGTACAAATAGGATTGTGACCTTGCTTTTAGGTCAGCTCGTACTGTAGCAGTTGGGTACTGTAGCAACCGTCAGCTCATTGTCCTCTCCGTAATTTTAATTTACGCATTATGCCTTTATTTTCTATTTCTTTTGTTGGTTTTGTCTTTAAGCTCATTATGAGCTAAATTCTCTTAGCTAGGACTCTATGAATTTGTAATTGATACTTAATGGTGATTTATGCAAATGGATGTTATTCATTTTCTTCTTCTCTGTTTGAAGGCTTAATTTCATTTTAGATTGATCAACTAATTTGGAATGCTAGCTAGTTGGGTTTGGAAAAACTTAACTAGTGGACTTGTTTAGAAGATAAAGATAGAACAATTAATTGGAAAATTAATTGTGTTGAATGAGCTAGGAATAGCCTTCAAGTCTTTAAGTAGCTGGGCGTAATTATCTGATAACTGAGAGAAATTAATATGAACTTAGGAATAAGAAGCGTTTAATGAACTCAATTTTACTACTGGAAAGCAAACTTTAATTCCTGGACTAAATGCTATAGCATCCTAAAGCATCGATTACCCTGAAGTTAAGATTACAAAGGATTAGAATCCTATCTGTTTCCATCTCTGTTCTAAACACCCATTTATTGTTTCTATTAATTCCTTGCATTTATTACTCACTGTTCTGACACCCAATTACTCCGTTTAATTTACATGCTTAAAGTTACATTTTATTTTGTTAAGCTAAATTGGGAAGGTCAATTCTAGAATTTATATTCAATACATTTAAATCCTCGTGGGAACGATCTTTATTCACTCTTTATTACTTGTTTGACAGTGTACACTTGCAGATCACATCTACATAAGCAACCGTGCTCCTAGTTTGAATTATGGAATTTGGTCGCGCATTAAGCACGGCCGTGCAGCAGAGGAGCACAACCATGCAGCTGAGAACGACCTTGCTCAATAGGAATCACGACCGTGCTTCACTTATGTGACCAGCACGCCCGTGCTCCCCTATCAGACAGAGATGGAAGTAAAGAACTTAAAGGAGGGTTTTAACCTCAATTTCCCCAATGATGATAAGTTTACTTAATTAATCAGAGATGATGATTAGATAACTCGGTTAATGTTTAACAAGATGATTAAGAAGATGAGAAGGTGAGATGTTGAGTTGGGTAAGCCGGTAACCGTTGTGTTACCGCACATCGACGAGTTATACCTTGGTGCTTTTTGGCCAAGGGAACCTTGACCCCGCGGTTTGAGTCTAAGGTGTTGTTGATGTTGTACCTTAGGGGCCGAGAGTTTGTCCTAAGGGAGCCTTGACCCGGTTGGGTTAAAGGTGTTGCGGTGGATTTCGCTGGTTAAAGGTTTTGCGGTAGATTCCGCTGCGGTCGATTCTGCTGAAGTCTTCGGTTGATTCCGTTGATACGAAGTAGGTGGCCCGTTGTTTGTTGTTATGCTGCATGCATCATTGGAGATGTTGTTATTGGTGGATGTTCGACATGGGGGAGTCGTCCTAGAGTACGACGATCTGGTCATCCACGGTAGGTCACCCAAGGTTTGGTGACCGTGCGCCCCCGTGACAAGGCATTCGTTGGTTTGATGCGTTGGCTATCCAAGGAGTAGATTCTATGGCGTTGAGTAGATTCTCAATGTGGATAATTAACTCCGAAGTCGTTCATCTTGAGTTAGTTTGGATCCACATGCATGTTGGAGTAGTGAAGTAGTGTTGTATTGCACTGCATAGCATACTTGGTTGATATGATGTTGATTGGATGTTGATATATAAATATCTATATTGATGTATGTTATGATGATGCTATGCTGTATGTTTTACCTTGCTTCCTATCTCCATGCCGTATATGTTTACATGATTCTTACTCCCCTCTTTCTGTTTGTTTGTTTGGCCTTATTGGCATCTTGCAGAGGATGACGAACAGCCCGGAGAGGAGTGACTCTGAGGAGCCACCACTCATAGTTAGGTCCTTTCTTTGTTAGTTAGTTGTGTTCAGTTGTATTCCGAGGATATTTTTCGGAACGGTTGTACCAACTCTGAATTGTGACATAGGGGTTGGGCTATGTTTATGCTATATGTTGTTTATCTTTTAGTTTATTTGTTTTAAACTTGTTTTATTTTCCACGTTTTGAGAACTCGTTCATGTGGGACCTTTCTACCAATGGACAAATGTTTTATTTTATCCATTAAATGCATGTTTTGGTTTTATATCTTTGTCTTTAAATTGCTTTATAACATGCGGGGTAGCAGGGTGTCACATTTAGTGGTATCGGAGCAGGTCTGTCCTATCAAACCGTGGTATGAGTTTGTTGTGAGTCTGTTGTGTGCTCTTGTTTGGATTGTCTATACTTTTTATAGACAATGATGCTTTAATTTAAGTTGCCAATAGTTATTATCCGCTTAAGTTTATGTATCTAAGAGTTGCGTTGGACGTGTACAAGAACTCATGCAGGTAGAGGACGCAACGATTAGGCAATTGCGGACGTGTTGGAACTTCTTGCCAATGCTATCGGACAGGTCAACCATAACAACAATGGTGGGCCAACTGAGTTTAAAGGATTGGACAAGTTTCAAAGGAATAACCCTCCGTCGTTCAAGGGAGCGTATAATCTGGAAGGAGCTTTGCTATGGTTGAGGGAGACTGAGAAGATCTTCCAAGCTATGGATTGTAATGATCAACAGAAGCTCATCTTTGCTATCATCATGCTGACTGAGGAGGTTGAGCATTGGTGGGACAACTGCAGTTAGAGGATGCAGGCTGAGGGCACAACAGTTACATGGGCTGTGTTCAGGCAGATGTTTCTAGAGAAGTACTTTCCAGTGGATATCAAGGACAAGAAATAGATGGAGTTCTTGTCCTTGCAGCAGGGTTCGCTGTCAGTTGGTAAGTATGCAGCCAAGTTTGAGGAGCTGGTGAGGTACTACACTCCTTATCAGTATGAGACAGATGACCGCTCCAAATGCGTCAAGTTTGAAGTTGGACTCCGACCTGAGATCAAGCAGTCCATCAGCTATCAGCAGATCAGGGTCTTCCCGATTCTGGTCAACAAGTGCAGGATTTATAAGGATGCTAGTCAGTTCAGAGTTGCCAAGGGATCAGATAGTCAGAGTGGCAAGAAGACTAATCAGAGAGACAAGGGCAAGGACTTCAAGCAGGATAGGTTTAGGGGCGGGTTCTTTAATGCCCCCAAAGCTATGAAGTGCGGCAAGTGTGGTGCACCGGATCATTACTCATTCTAGTGCAAGGAGCCAGCTGTGATTTGCTTCAGGTGTGGCAAGTCTGGTCATATCATCCACAAGAGTGAAGGAGACAAGGCCAAGCCTCCCAGCTCTAGTAAGAATCAGAAGTCTCAGGCCAACAGACTAAAGACCACTGGAAGAGTCCTTACACTTTGTGGAGCCGAAGCCTCCGAGTCTGAAGACTTGATCCAAGGTACATGTTTTATTGATGGAACTCAATTAACTGTATTGTATGATTCGAGTGCTACACACTCGTTCATATCACATGATAGGGTCAAGAGTCTTAAATTTCCTTTTACCTTTCTTGAGTTTGATTTGCTTGTGTCTACACCCACAAATAAACCTGTTTCCACTTCCTATGCATGCAAGAACTGTCATATTGTTATTGATGATAAAACTTTTGTTGTCGATCTTGTATGCTTGCCTCTGAAAGACCTTGATATCATTCTTGGCATGGACTGGTTATCTTCCAACCATGTCCTTTTAAACTGTTTTGATAAAACCTTGGTTTTTGGAACTCCGACAGAGCCTAAGAATCCGGACCTTCTCTCTGCCAGCCAAGTTCAAGCTTCAATGAAAGACGAAGCCCAAGTGTACATGATGTTGCTTCCCTGGAAGTAGAGAGCAGCCCTCCTAATGTCGCCAGCTTGCCTGTTGTGCGAGAGTTTCCTAAAGTTTTCCCGAGGGATGTTTATAAATTACCCCTAGAGAGAGATGTCGAGTTCACCAAAGACTTAGTGCCTGGCACCGGGCTAATCTCCATAGCACCCTATAGAATGTCTCCTCTAGATCTAGCTAAGTTGAAAGAGCAGTTGGAGGACCCGATGAAAAAGCAGCTCATTAGGCCGAGTGTGTCTCCGTGGGGATCACCTGTGTTGTTGTTGAAGAAGAAAGATGGTAGTATGAGGTTGTGTGTCGATTATCGGCAGCTCAACAAGGTGACCATAAAGAATCGGTATCCCCTCCCTAGGATTGATGATCTTATGGACCAGTTGATAGGCGCTTGCGTCTTTTCTAAGATAGATTTGAGGTCGAGGTACCATCAGATTCGGGTTAAGTCTGAGGACATCCCGAAGACAGTGTTTAGAATGCGATATAGTCACTATGAGTACTTGGTTATGCCCTTTGGTGTGACTAATGCTCCTGCGGTCTTCATGGACTACATGAACAAGACCTCTCACCCATACTTGGATAAGTTTGTGGTGGTGTTCATAGATGACATCCTAGTGTACTCCAAGAGCAAGGAGGAACATGAGGAACACCTGAGGGTTGCCTTGCAGACCCTTAAGGAAAAGCAGTTGTACACTAAGTTGTCTAAGTGCAAGTTTTGGTTAGAGGAAGTGAGCTTCTTAGGACATGTCATCTCCAAGGGTGGCATAGCAGTGGACCCAGCTAAGGTAGAGACGGTGCTCCAGTGGGAAGTGCCGAAGTCTGTAACCAAGATTAGGAGTTTCTTGGGGTTAGCCGGGTACTATAGGCGGTTCATAGAAGGTTTCTCTAAGATAACTTTACCCTTAACCCGTCTCACCAAGAAGGGACAGTTGTTTGTGCGGGACTCTAAGTTTGAAGAGAGTTTACAAACCCTTAAGAATAGGTTGACATCTGCACCAGTGTTAGTTTTGCCAGATCCTAGTAAACTCTTCGTAGTTTACTGCGATGCTTCTAAGCAAGGGTTAGGTGGTGTGTTGATGCAGAATGGTAAGGTAGTTGCTTATGCTTCTAGGCAGTTGAAACCCCATGAGAAGAACTACCCTACTCATGACCTAGAGTTAGGATATGTGGTTTTTGACTTAAAGATCTAGAGGCATTACCTTTACGGGGCAAGGTTTGAGGTCTTTAGTGATCACAAGAGTTTGATGTATCTCCTTGATCAGAAGGAGTTGAATATGAGGCAACGTAGGTGGATGTAGTTATTAAAGGATTATGACTTCGAGCTAACCTATCACCCAGGAAAGGCCAATGTGGTGGCTGTTGCCCTGAGTAGGAAAACCTTGCACGACTCCGATTTGATGGTTAGGGAGATGGATCTGATTGAGGAGTTTAGAGACCTTAGTCTAGCTTGTGAGTTTACCCCTAAGAGTATTAGGCTTGGAACCTTGAAGGTTACCAACAATCTGATGGATCGTATTAGAGAGGGTCAGAAGTTAGACAAGTTTTTCTTAGATCAGCAAGAGTTGCTCGCTCAGGGTAGAGACCTTAGTTTCAAGGATGGAAGTGATGGAGTCTTGAGGTTTAAGGATAGGGTGTGCATACCGGATGTTCCTGAGCTTAGGAAGTTGATCCTTGAAGAAGGACATAGGAGTGGGCTGAATGTGCACCCAGGTGCCACCAAAATGTATCAGGACCTTAAAAGGATGTTTTGGTGGCCTAGGATGAAAAATGATGTAGCTGAGTTTGTGTATGTGTGCCTAGTTTGTCAGAAGGGCAAGATAGAACACCAACAACCATCGGGTAAGTTGCAACCTTTGAGTATCCCAGAATGGAAATGGGATAGCATCTCCATGGATTTTGTGTCTGGACTCCCTAGGACTCCAACTGGTTTTGAAGCTATATGGATTGTTGTGGATAGATTGACTAAGTCTGCCCATTTCATCCCTATGAACATAGAGTATCCTTTAGAGAAGTTAGCCAAGTTGTACTCAAAGAGATAGTGAGGCTTCATGGTGTACCCTCTAGCATAGTGTCAGATAGAGTCCCGAGGTTTACCTCCAGGTTCTGGGAGAGTTTGCAGCATGCTTTAGGGACAAAGCTTAGGCTTAGTTCAGCTTACCACCCACAGACTGATGGGCAGTCTGAGAGGACCATCCAGTCCTTAGAGGACTTGTTGAGGGCTTGTGTGTTAGAGCAGTCTGGTAGTTGGGAGAAGTTTTTGCCCCTAATAGAGTTCACCTACAACAACAGTTTCCATTCCAGCATTGGGATGGCACCTTATGAGACTCTTTATGGGAGGAGATGTAGGATACCTTTGTGTTGGAGTGAAACTAGAGATAGTGTGGTGCTAGGGTCAGAGATAGTCCAGGAAACGACAGAAAAGATCAGGTTGGTTCAGTGAAGGATGATAGTTGCACAAAGTAGGTAAAAAAGCTACCATGATAAAAGGAGGAATGCGCTCAAATTCCAGGAAGGCAATCATGTATTCTTGAGAGTTACTCCAACGACTGGGGTTGGTAGAGTAATGAAGGTGAAGAAACTTACTCCTAGATTCATTGGTCCTTACCATATCCTCAAAAGAGTCGGCGAAGTCTTCACCAAAAAGCCTTACCCCCATTCTTGTCAAACCTCCACAATGTTTTTCATGTGTCTCAACTCAAAGTATATCCATGACCCTAGTCATGTGATAGTACCCGATGCTATACAGTTGAAAGAGAACTTGACGTTTGAGGTGTTACCCATTCGAGTGGAGGATAGGAGGGTGAAGCATCTAAGAGGCAAGGAGATTCCTTTGGTCAAAGTGGTTTGGAGTGGGGCAACTAAGGAAAGTGCTACCTGGGAGCTGGAAAGCAAGATGATGGAAGCGTACCCCCACCGTTTCGCTTGAGCTATAGTAGGGTTTTGGAAGCTGGTTGGCAAGCTTGTCTGATTTGTTTCAGTTTAGAGTAAGGTTCCCTTCCCTTGTGGTTTCCTTTCATAATTTTTGAATGGGAAACTAATGGGTTTGTGTTTGGTTTGGCTAAAGTTGAGTTTGTGTTGAGCCGCTTTGAGAATCGAGGCCAGTTTGTTGTTTGGAGCTTACGTTGGAGCGGCCTTCAATCCAGGTATGGGGAGAAGGGTAGTGTATATCATAGGCATTGGGGGTAGTGTAAGGTAAAGGGGTTCCCATAACCTCGTCTCGCTATGTACGAATACATGATTAATATGTTGGTTTGATTGATGATAACATGATCTGGTTGTTAATATGTTGTTTATATGCCTTATGTTCATATTTTGTTCTTGATGTTATAGTTGGTTGTTTGGATATGAACATATGTTGCATTGATGATGATTATTGGCATGATATATGCATATTTGATGTTGTTGATTGTGTTGGTTGAATGGTTGATGCCATGACTGTGATGATAATGTTGAATGTTGGTTGATTCCTGATGATGATGTTTAGTCCTAAAAATATGTTGTAACTGGCCTACGATTAATGGACTTAATCCCTAATTTATTTGGTTAAAAATTGATGTTGAACTCTGCCTAGAACAGTATTGTCGTGTGTTGAGTACGACCGTGATGAACAGGGAGCACGCCCGTGCTCCCAGTTTGAATTCTGGAAAATGACCGCGCATTAAGAACGATCGTGCAGTAGAGGAGCACGACCTTGCAGCTGAGCACGACCTTGCTCAATAGGAAGCATGATCGTGCTTCACTTATGTGACCAGCACGGCCGTGCAGGGGACAAGCACGCCCGTGCTCCCCTATCAGATAGAGATGGAACTAAAGGACTTAAATGGGGTTTTTAACCCCAATGATGATAAGTTGACTTAATTAATCAGAGATGATGATTTGATAACTCGGTTAATGTTTAACAAGGTGATTAAGAAGATGAGATGGTGAGATGTTGATTTGGGTAAGCCGGTAACCGTTGGGTTACCGCACATCGACGAGTTATACCTTGGTGCTTTTTGGCCAAGGGAATCTTGACCCTACGATTTGGGACTAAGGTGTTGTTGATGTTGTACCTTAGGGGCCGAGAGTTTGTCCCAAGGGAGCCTTGACCCGGTTGGGTTAAAGGTGTTGCGGTGGATTCCACTGGTTAAAGGTTTTGCGGTAGATTCCGCTGCGGTCGATTTCGCTGAAGTCTTCGGTTGATTCCGTTGATACGAAGGAGGTGGTGTTTGCCCGTTGTTTGTTGTTATGCTGCATGCATCATTGGAGATGTTGTTGGTGGATGTTCGACACGGGGGAGGTCGTCCTAGAGTACGACGATCTGGCCATCCACGGTAGGTCACCCAAGGTTTGGTGACTGTGTGCCCCCGTGACGAGGCATTCGTTGGTTTGATACGTTGGATATCCAAGGAGTAGATTCTCTGGCGTTGAGTAGATTCTAAATGTGGATATTTAACTCCGAAGTCGTTCATCCTGAGTTAGTTTGGATCCACATGCATGTTGGAGTAGTGGAGTAGTGTTGCATTGCACTGCATAGCATACTTGGTTGATATGATGTTGATTGGATGTTGTTATATAAATATCTACATTGATGTATGTTATGATGATGTTTTGTTGTATGTTTTACCTTGCTTCCTATCTCCATGCAGAATATGTTTACATGATTCTTACTCCCATCTTTCTGTTTGTTTGGCCTGATTGGCATCTTGCAGAAGATGACGAGCAGCCCGGAGAGGAGTGACTGAGGAGCCATCACTCAAAGTTAGGGCCTTTCTATGTTAGTTAGTTTTGTTCAGTTGTATTCCGAGGATATTTTTCAGAAAGGTTGTACCAGCTCTGAATTGTGACATCGGAGTTGGGCTATGTTTATGCTATATGTTGTTTATCTTTTGGTTTATTTGTTTTAAACTTGTTTTATTTTCCGCGTTTTGAGAACTCTTTCATGTGGGACCTTTCTACCAATGGACAAATGTTTTATTTTATCCAGTAAATGCATGTTTTGGTTTTATATCTTTGTCTTTAAATTACTTTATAACATGCTGGGTTGCAGGGGTGTCACACCATGTCTCACAACTCAGGAAGTATATTCCTGATCCATCACATATAATCGAACACAATGAAGTGCAATTAAAAGAAAACTTGTCTTATGAGGCATCACCGTACGAATCGAAGATAGGATGCTTAAGCAAATCTCCTTAGTCAAGGTTATTTGGAATGATACAACTGGAGAAGCAACTTGGAAAACTGAGGACAAGATGAAATTACAATATCCAGAACTTTTTCGAGGTACGTAATTTCGAGGACGAAATTTTTTTAGTGGGGTAGTAATGTAACACCCCAATTTTCATCGTTTTCATATATTTGTTGATATATTTAAATATGGATATTTAATCTGAAACCTAGAAAATGATTTTAGCTAAAACAAAATCATTTCTGAATTCTATCTAATAGAACGAAGTTCCAGTTAAATTTTTGGGTTGAAACTCAAACGAAAACCAGTCTGTGTTTTCCCTGTAAGAATTTACCGATCAGAGAACCTAATTTTGACTCATGAACGAAAAATCAATGACTTTTACTCTGATCTCAAGTGATAGGAGTTATTTCAAAATTTTTTGAAATAATTAATGAAAGCGCGTAGAGGAAATTTGAAACGGGTAAATAATAGAACGTGATGTAGTGCAGAAATTATGTGGAGCAGAGATGATAAAAGTGATTGATGAGACTCATGAAAATTGGTCACATCATAACTTTTAATCTATGGTTACACATAAATATATTATTATACTACCTAAAAACCCATTAGTCCTAATTAATCTAGACAAACAAAGTATTAAAATATCAAAACCTCCCTCCCCCCCCCACTCTTAATATTCCATTTCTTCTTCAACAAGTTGTGAGATAAGTTCAAAGTTCATCCAAGTATCATCATCTTTCATCTTTTCTTAAGGAAATCTAATCTTCCTCTTCACATTAAGTTCATCATTTCCTTGCCATGAATTTTGTAGAAGTTGAAACCCATTTTCTATTTCTCATGAATTTGAAAACCATTTTCTTGTAATGATCATGGGTTAGAAATTTTAGCTCATTTTATCATCTCATGATCATGTTATCCTTATTGTTGTTGTTGTTTAAGCCAAAGTGAAAAACCCAAAACCCTTACCCCTATGAAGGGCTGAAACTGAGTTTGAGAGAAGAGGAGTGATTTTGTTATTTTTTTTCAATTCTAACACTTGTTTTGAGCTCCCTAGGACCTATATGATCAAGCTCTAAGAGTTTAAGTTAAACCAAAATTCCTAGACAATTTTTCTAGTTAGAGCCAAAAATCACTCCTATGTGAGCTAGAAGGAATTTTTAAAAAATTGACATGTATGGTGATGATTTGTGAAGGAAACGTGGTATAAGTGTATTGCCTGGACTCGTTGGAGGAAGCTGAGGGCTACACGACTCATTTCAAGTCAAGAAAACTAAGTTTCTGAGGTAAAGGGAGTAAGCCTGAGGAGTTCCTAGCCGTTATATATTTAATGTTATAAACTGCTTGTGATAATTGATAATATGTTGATTGACTGTGAATCTATATATATATATATATATATATATATATATATATATATATATATATATATATATATATATATATCGTGTGTGTGACTTGTCCGTGCTATTAAAATTATGAAGTTGATTGAAGCGTGACGTTGGTCATGACTTATAAGAAACTGAATATAAAAAAGTAGGAAAAATGATTTTTGGTTTTATTTGGAAAATGGAAAGGAAACAGAAAAGGACTAGATTTCCGTGCTGAGGTTTCAGACTGGATTCTGATTACAGTGAAGCCGGACTAGCCTTCCTACTGTTAAGGACCTTGAGTTCCGAGACGTCGGACTAGAGTCTGTTGATAAAAGATTTTGAAAAATATTTAGCTAGAGTTTAAAACTCGTTTGATATTAAAAGTTTATTTAATATCCGAAAAATGTTCAGCGAGACGTCTTTGTTATTTATCGAGTCATAGTGTCACTCAGAGTGAACTGACAAACTGAATAGTTTGGACCAAAGATAGGTTCTTGGATCTTTGGGTCTTAAGGGACCTTCAGGTTTGAAAACCTATGTGGATATTCGGGGTGTAGCACCCTCGGATGTAGAAATCGGCAACCCTACTCGAAATGTACTCTATCAAGAACTATTATGTATTATTTAGGTGATACGTGAAATCCTAGAACAATTGGGGAAAAGACCCAGTGGAGAGGCCACCCAACACGAAATATTTGTGTTATAGGAATTACCGCGGCTTATCATGCTCGAGGAAGGGAAGTTAGGATCTCCGGAGATTTGTGTTAGAAACTGGATATTGAAGTGTTAACAGAAAACTTACGAATAAAGGCTCAAATCTGAATAATCTTATGATGGCTAGGAATATTTTTATATTGATATGAGTTGTTACTTTAGTATTTTCATACTGTTCATGATGTTAAATATATGACTGCTGTGTTTAAACTCATATATTGGCAACTCACCTTTATATTGTTTGTCCCCATTGTGGAAACTCTATATTATATGTTAGATGGATCCCCTGCACCACATGACACCAACGGCCTTCCTGGCCCATACGTTTGAATTACGTGATGAGACTGGCGCGTGGGTCATCTACCCCAGGGGCCCCAGCGCGTCGTATATGGGGCCACTGCAGACGATGAAGGGGACAGAGGAGGGAGTCACCTCGATCACTCAGCAAGTGAAAACCGTGGTGATTCCGCTACCTCCCATTTGGGCATTTCTTCGACACCTGGTAGAGTCTGGGAACACCTACCATCAGCCGCCACCACGGCCAGCTGTTCCTGCAGGAGTACCCGAGTCGCCGCCACCTTCACCCATTGTTATCTATGGCGGAGAGGAGGAGGAGGATGACATCCTGGTCGCCGAGGCACTTCCTGAGGCGGGTCTCATCAAGGAGGAGGAGCCGGAGGAGCCTGAGGGCGAGGTACCGGAGTATGATCCTCTCGACGAGGAAATGGAGCCTGTGGAGGCTGTTGTTGAGAGAGGATTTTCACCAGACCCGTCGGACCCTGGTGATGATCATGGAGGTCTCCCCAATGGTCATATTTAGAGGGTCATAGGGTGTTGATAGCTTAGTTCTTTGGGTAGTACTAACTCCATGGGGTTTTCTGTTTGGCTGACGAGAGCCAAGTTTTTGTTTAGTGGCTTTCTCTGATGGACCCCTATTTTTGTGTACTTATATCTGTATATATTTTTCTAGCTTACCGTAGAACTCTAATATTATGACTCCTGATTATATGAGTCTGGATAGATATGATGCATATTGTAACGCCCCGATTTCTGTGTCTTTCTATATCAGTAAATACATAATTATATGTGTTTATTTTTATTAAAATCCATAGGATGATTTGAAATAGACTAAAATCATTTTCTTGTGTTATCCTACCGTAAAAAGTCACGGTTAAAGTTTCGATTGAACACTCAGACGGAAGTTGGTTTACGTTTTCACTGACAGTAAAAGTTTACTGAGTAGAAAACCTAATTTTGACCTGTAAACAAAACGGTTAGTGTTTTTATCATGTTTCCTTCAACTTAGGTTATTTTGAAAATTTATGTTCGAAAATAAAATAAAATAAAATATTTTATTCGGGCGAAAACGTCGAAAACTACGATCAGAAGTGCAACCGGATACGATATGGAGCAGATTAGGGAACACAAAAGGAGTGAAGTGACATGAAGGGATGTGATTGACAAGGGTTATGACACACTCAAAAAGTACCATCATTATACTTTTTCAAATTATATCATATTCTAATCAAAAACCCATTTTTCTTCACTTTTTTCCAACCAAACACCTCCTTAACTCCAAACTTGCTCTCCAAGCTCACTCTTCCTCCCTCTTCACGCCACTCTCCCTCCCTCACTCTATAAATACCCACTTCATTTCATCTGATCCATTTTCTTCTCCTCCTCCATTCTTACTTCAAGTTTCTAACACTTAAAGCTTCCATTTTTATTCATTTTCAAGCTTCAAGCTTTCACAAGTTTTCTTCCTAGCTTCAAGGGTAACTCTCCCATGCTCTTCTTTTTCAAATCTTGCTTTTATTTCATGAAGTTTACTCTATGTTTTCTTAAAACGTTCTTACACCTCTTTTAACTTCTAAATTCTCTAGAAAATTATAGAAAAATTCGTTTGAGTTGAAACCAATTTCTATGAACTCCTAATGATCTCTACCTTCATAATCTAGGAGCTTGCATCAAACAAAAATTTTTAGCCTATTTATCCAAGGATGGCCGAACCTAGTAGGTTTTGGACCTAGGATGTTTTGTTTCAACTTTTCAAATATGATCATGGATTTGAGCTTCTTAGTACCTTTTAATGCTAAATCTAAGAGCTTGAAAAGTTTGAAAATTTCTAGCCTATTTTTAAGGAAAAGGCCGAAACCCTAAGCTAGTGACTTAGAGGAGTTTTGTTCAATATTTGAAAAATGATCATTGATTATGAATCTCTAACACTTAAGGATCATTAATCCACGAGTGGTATGATTTTTGAAAATCTCAAACCCTAATATTTTGAGAAGGCCGAACCTAGACCTTGAGAGTCTAGTGTTCTTGGTTGATTTTTAACTTGTGGTATTGTGTTGGTATCTTTAGACTTTCATAGTGAAGCAAGCGAGGACGTTCGTGGTTCGTTACTTCAAACACCAAGCACTTTTACCTTCACCGGAGGTAAGAGGGGACAGCCTGAGAGATACTCAATAACTATGTGCATGTGTTTATATGAACTGTTGATTTACTGGAATTCCGTTAGAACGTTTGAATCAATGTTTGAATGACTGGTATATTTGGACTGTTATGGTAATTGTCTGGTAGTTGTTTTATTACTTGATTATTTACTAGATTAAAGTGTGTTATGAAACATGTATGACATGAACTGTTATTAACTGTTATACTGTCGACTGTTATTATATTGATGTTTGATTGATACCTGAGAAGCCTTCAAATAATGATAAGATTAAAAGCCTTGATAAGCTTTAAGAAAATCTAAAAATAAAAAAAAGATGTTTTGGTGATTTCTTTGATTAAAGAATGTGGTTTGGAAAGGAAGAATTCACGTAAGGTCGTTATTTTTGAAAGATGAGAATTTTTAGAACACTTGTTAAAAATATTTTCAAGACAAAAAGGAAATTATTTCCTTATGAATAAAGATTTTCGCATAAGAGAAAACCATTTAGAAAATATATGTTTTATGGAGGAAAAAGCCTTTGGAAAATATTTGACTTTATTTAGAAATGAATTTAAGGAAAGGATTTCAAGAGAAAATGGATTTCTCATAATATTTTACAAATGATTTTCCAAATGAAAAGATTTTATATAAAACTGTTTTCGAAAATATTCCGGTAACTTGGATAAGTTACCGAGCCTTTTATTTTGTATTTGTGTTTCACTAAACGAAAAGTAAGAAACATGTTAAAAGTGGATCTAGTTCACGAGACGTCGCTTCTAGTGTCTTATAATTACACGTAGATCTTTGATCCGTGTCTCGATGTTATGGACTTGATGTCCTACTCACAAGGTGGGACAACGATGTTAAAGATGAATGATGTTTTCTATGACCACAAGCCCAAGACTTGTGCATCGGTCTAAGGCGTTGTGATTGAGCACTCGGACTGTGTGTCCTGTGTTGATGTTGGATAATTTCAAATAATGAAATTTATGAATAGTCGTTAGCTTTTAAGCTTCGACAGTGAAAGAGAATGATCACAAAGAAAAGCTGTGTAAAATGAAAAGTTTTCTCATGCATTACTCCCTTTGACAGACGTGCCTATTATTCCGAATGGCCTGATAAATGAGGCATTTGAGATGATGTTTATTCTGGATGCCTTGGTGCACGAGGTGTCCGAGACGATGTGCCCATGTGGCAATTGAGCCTGATCAACTCCTTATTATTCAACGATTAAAAGGTGATGATATCTCATGAGATTAAGATAGAGCCTGAATATTGAAGTGTCATGCATGCTTTTATAAAAGCTGACTGTGCGGGCATGAGACCCCTTGATATTATACGTGTTTATTTTCGATAAATTACCTGGTAAATGCTTAATATGCTTATATGATGCATGTATCATGCATATGGACTTGTATCTCACTCTTGCATATTCTTTTGTTGTTTCCTCCCCTATATGGACTTGTTATATATATGAGTTTAGATGGATCCCAATATCCCTCTGGCACCAACGGGAGTGCGGACCATAACTTTTGAGAATGCTCATCTTGCGGCTGTGTGGGTAATTCATCCGGGATCCCACTCTGCTACTTATTACGGACCGGTGACTTCTCTTGAGGGACCAACCGAAGGCGAACCACATCGTAGGGTAGAGACAGTGGAGTCGGTGAGGATATCGCTACCACCTATCTGGTACTGTCTCCAGCATTTGGCAGATCAGGGACTGTTGCATGAGCATCCACCTCTTGGGGTGCCCTTACCCGGTGTCGTTCCTGCATCACCGTCGGAGGAGGATCTGGAGGAGTTCTTTGAGGACGACGAGGAGCTGGAGTATATGGTAGCTGGCGATGATGAACCGGAGCATGCTGCACCAGATGACGAAGATGATGAACCGAACTACGTGGTACTCGATGACGATGAAGATTTTGACTCCCCTGATGAGGGAGGAGACGTCATTGATCATGGGCCCACTTCATCTTCTAGGAGTGGGGGTATTGTTTCTGGCCTCCCTAATGGCTACTTATAGATTGACCAGCTGTAGGTGTATTTTGGGGTAATGTATCCTTGTCCAGCTTATTTCTAGCTTCTGAGAGCCAAGGTGTTTGGAAATGTGGTTCCAGACCTTTTTGCTTTTGTTAATACTATGTTCCTCGCTACTTTTCCTAATTCTACCAATGGCATGTTCCTGTAAAAGCCTTATGATTACGTTGTAACTGAGTACTTATGCTACTACTATTAATGTTTACATATATGTGTGTTTCCGTTATTCATGTTTTGAGTGTTCCTCCATCTTGAAAAAAAAAATTCATCACAATTTTAGTATACTTATTTAATAAGAAATTATTATTTTTCGAAAGTAACCAGCAATTTAATGAATTTTGTTTCCTCAATGGGTAACCATGTGACGCCAACACACACACACACACACATATATATATATATGGTTATGTTTATGGCTCGGAGAGCCTTTCTGTTGAATGAGTATACAAATATATTAGCAGGTAATTTTTGTCTGGGATGTTGAAATTACAGAGGAGACTCTGTCGATTTTTTTTTACACAAGATTGTAAATAATTTCTAAAAGTAACCAGCGTTAAGTATATACTTTCTATTTTATTTTTTGATAGAATGGAAAGTCATGTAATACCAAGGGAGGTGTTACACCTTCCTTCCCCTTTGTTCCCCTCATTTTCCTTTCTCTACTAACTCGCAAACCGAGCCTAAAAGACCAGATTGAAACAAAAATTAAATAAATGACCAACTCGAAAAAAAAAAAAAAGATAGATGATCATATAACTTAGCTTGAATTTTATTTACCAATGTAGTACAAAAAAATAATATAAATGAAAATGATAAATTTTAATGTATATCCATGAATTGCAAGTTTTTTATTTATTGAAAAGGGAAAAGTGTGCCAATTAAGCCACCTTGAACTATACGCCTTCTGCAAATAATCTTCTTAAATTCTAAAGCCCTGTTTGCAAGTTTGGAGGGAAAGAAAAGAGAGGGAATCAAAGGGGAAGGAAGGAGAATGAGAGTAGTATCCCTCTCCAAATTTGGGAGTGCATGTTGTATGAGTGGAAGGAAATGGAGGGTTAATGACACGCTTTTACAAATTTACCCTTATTTGAAAAAAAATAGCATAAGTAATATTATTTAAAAAGTGTCAATTTTAAAAATGGATGAGGGTAAATTAGTAATTTCAATTACTTTTCCTCCAAATTAATAGATCTCACAAACAAGGAAGAGACTCTAATAAACCTCTCATTTCCTTCCATCCCCCTCCAAAAAATAACTCACAAGTTGTCCCAATTCATCTTTAAACTTTTATTAATATTAGAATAGGGTTAAGTAAGATCTTGTCGTCCATTGTTCAGTAGAATCTTGTTCATTGTTTTTTTTCATATTCAGAATATTATTTATCCTATTTTTATTTAAGTATCTTAAATGAGAAAAAAAAATTAAGAAACAAGTTAACGAGTCACTTCCTCCACAATCCGGTCGAAGTTCTACCTCATAATGGGTTTGAAAGGAAAATTGAATGTAAGTGATAAGCCTCTGGCTTATCTAGTTTTAAGACTAGATAAACTAGGGTTTATGTGCCAATTTATTCGAGTTTACTCTCGTTTTCGCCCAAATTTGCCTTGTTTTGTTCCTAAGTTGGACTTTGACTCGTTTTGCGTCTTTTGTGTAGTTTTTAGGTTATTTTGGAGAGAATTACGCTTGTGGTTGCTTGTGTTGTTTTCAGGTCCATAAATGAGGCTCTAAGAATTAAGGAAAGTCAACAAATAGTGGAGATTGCCATTCTGGGGATTTTCGCACCGCGAGAGGAGGCTCGCCCCGCGATAATTTGAAGATCTGGGAAGACAGAGACCATCACGGCCTAGCCGTGATTGACATCACGGGCCGTGACAGGAAGGTTCGCGTCGCGAGACGTCCTTCGCGTCGCGAGTGTGTGAACTCCAGAAAAGTACCAGAATCAGAGACCATCACGGCCTAGCCGTGATGTATATCACGGCCGTGACCTAAAATCCACACAAGGCAGAGAACATCACGGCCTGGCCGTGATTGACATCACGGGCCGTGACAAGAAGACTCGCGTCGCGAGACATCCTTCGCGTCGCGAATGTTCAAATCCCAGAAGTGCGCCAGAAGCAGAAGCCGTCACGGCCTGGCCGTGATGGCCATCACGGCCGTGACGCGTGGCCTCCTTATAAATAGAGCAGATCAGAACAGAAAAGAGAACTTTTTGGATCAGAATTTTCAGAGACTTTTTGTAACCCTTATTCTAGGATTTCTTCTTCTCTTCTTTTCTCTTAATTCATAGGCTTAGGATGAATTCCGATTGTACGTGCGTTGTTGTTACGGACATGAGGAACTAATCCTCTTGTCTAGGGGATCGATGAAGCCACCCATGGCTGTGTAGTGTTCACGTGATGTGTGTTATTTCTCCCCTTCTCTCAATAAATGTTTTCCAATTCGGATATTATTGTGTTGATCATATGCTAGCATGATTAACTAGTTAAACGTGTTAAGGCCGACCGGCGATTCGCGTTTTAGAACTTGAATTGGGATCACTAATTTAATATTGCACGATAGTGGGTAGGAGATTAGTGCAACCACGTAGGGAACAAGAATTAACAGAATTCGAGGATTAGGATTATGAGACTTGGTGAGTAAATAATCCAAATCGTTGAATACGTCCTATTGCGCACGGCTGTGAATTTAGGAGAAATTGGGGGTCCCGGTTGACATTGTAAATGAACCTAGGGAGGAATACATAATCACTTGGGTGTTATGCATGATTAGGTAGGTGGATTTGAAACCCTAGATATTTTAAATTTCTGAATTCATTCACCTTAGCTTTAATCGATTTCTTAATTGAATTGCAATCTTCATCTCTCTCACAACAATTTTCTTCGCTTAACTGAACCTATTGAATTTCTTGCGAAATTAGTAGAATTGGTAACCCAATCCTTGTGTTCGACCTCGGTAGACTCTTACTGTGTTTTATTACTTGCGACGACCCGGTACACTTGCCGGAGTCACAACAAGTTTTTGGCGCCGTTGCCGGGGATTGGCACAACCAATTTTCCTAATTTTTAGGAAATTCGGCTGTTTGGTTAAGCTGATTTTTAGTTTTATTTTCTTTTATTTAATTGTTATTATTTTTCTCTGCTTCTTTGATTCCACTTGGTCTTTGCCTGTTTTTGTATGCGAGGTACCCTCCTACAAGAGGACTTGCTATTTGATTTCGAGATCACCAGGACCGAGCGGCAGTTAAGAAAAGAGGCCAGAGAAAGGAAGAGGTTGGAAGCAATTAAAATAGAAGGCATGGCTGAAGAAAATCCTCCTCCTCCTCCTCCTCGTTACAAGCCTCTCTTCGAGTACGATCTACCAAGCTTGGGAGATTGTGACTCTTCTATTGTGAGGGGCAACCTGAACACAGACTCCTTCAGAGTTGAAGCATGTGTCACATTCCAGCTCCGGGAAAATCAGTTTGATGGGAGTGGCAAACAGGACCCTCATAGACACATCACTCGCTTCCTTGAAGCTTGTGACTTGCAGAAGACCAGGGGAGTCTCTCAAGATGAGTTTCGCTTGCGGCTTTTCCCTCTTTCTCTTAGGGGTGTCGCTCGCGATTGGGTTGACAGTTTGGATAGGAACAGCATCAGAACTTGGGAGCAAATGGCACAGAAGTTCCTAACCAAATACTTTCCTCCTCAGAAGGCGGCACAAGCAAGAATAGCCGTCACTTCATTCAGGCAAACGGAGGATGAAACATATAATGAAGCTTGGGAGAGGTACAATGGTTTGTTGAGAAGATGTCCCTCTGCGTTCTTTGACCCGGTCTCAAAAGTTCAGCACTTCTTTAATGGGTTGAGGGGACGCTATCAGATGAACTGTGATGCCGCAGCTGGCGGTTCTTTCTCATATTTATCAGCTGAGGATGGATGGGCATTGTTAGAGAAAATGTCATATAATGATTACAACCGTGGAAGGGAAACCTCAAATGGAATCAGCTCTGGGGCAATGGAGGCCATTCTTGAGCAAAACAGATTGTTGAAGATGCAAGTGGCGGCTTTGTCAGAGAACAAGAAGGCTAATGTGATACACGAGGGAATGCCTCCAGGTTGTGGTAATTGTAATGGAGATCATGACACTCGAAACTGTCCATTCAACTTCCCTCAGGAACATGTGGACTCATGCCACAAATTTTATGACACTGTGCCCCGAAATAACTATCAGAGGAACAGACAAAATGACTACAATCAGAATCAAAATAGGGGGTACATGAGGAGAGACCATCCGGGTTTCGCTTGGAGTAATGTTAATGGTGGTCTAACCGGTCAACAACCTCCTCAGCAGAATTGGCAGCAACCTCAGCAGGGTATAAGGCCGAACATTGGAATTCAACAGTGCAATACCCAGCAGGCTCTTCCAGGGCCTAGTCAGTTGCAAATAACAGATGGTGGAAGACAACCGTGGGAGCTGGCTATTGAGAAGATGAGTGCAGCAATGGAAAAGATGATAATCAACACAGACACAGTGAATACGAAAGTTGACAAGTTAACAACGCATACAGGGGCGGCAATTCACAATTTAGAGACACAGATGGCCCAACTCGCAAAGCAACTTAATGAGCGCCTCCCAGGAACTTTCCCAGGTAATACCGAGAACAACCCCAAGGGACAATGCAACGTCATATCTACTAGAAGCGGAAGGGTGTTGGAACATGACAGGGGTGCAATTAGTTCTCAGGATGGCAAGGCCCCGGAACAACTACCCGTTGAGGAAGAGCAACCAGAGAAAGAAGGGTTGGCAAGTGACAAGGCACCGGAGCAAGGGGGAAGGCTGAAGCTTGTAGATGAAGAGTTCCGTAGAAAGAAGTGGGTTGAACCCCAAGACCTCCCACCTTACATGAAGGTACCGTATCCTGAAAGATTGAAGAAGCCTCAACAGGATAAGCAATTCAATAAGTTCCTTGATGTCTTCCGAAAGCTTCAGATTAACATTCCATTTGCGGAAGCCTTGGAACAGATGCCATCATATGCCCGGTTTATGAAGGAGCTTCTCACCAAGAAGCGGAGGATAGTAGATGAAGAAAAGGTTGCTTTGACCGAGGAGTGTAGTGCCATTCTTCAGAGAAAACTACCTCCAAAGTTGAAGGATCCCGGTTCTTTTTCGATACCATGCACCATTGGGGGGATGACTGTAGGGAAGGCATTATGTGATCTAGGGGCAAGCATCAACTTGATGCCCCTCTCTATGATGAAGAGGTTAGGGATCCAAGAAGTTAAGGATACACGGATGTCGCTCCAACTGGCCGACCGCTCTATAAAATATCCTTATGGGGTGGTCGAAGACTTGTTGGTGAAGGTGGACAAGCTTATATTTCCGGCGGACTTTGTAGTGCTTGATATGGACGAAGATGCCGAGGTTCCTCTCATACTGGGTAGGCCCTTCTTGGCCACTTTGGGGGTGCCTTGATAGATGTGCGGCAAGGAAACTCACTCTAAGGGTGCAAGATGATGAGGTAGTCTTCAATCTCTTTGAAGCAATGAAGCACCCTGTAGAGAGGCTCGGAAGTGTATCGAGTGGATGTGGTGGACCCAACTGAAAAGGTAAAGGCAACTCGAGAAGACAATGATCCTTCACTTGCAAAAAGATCAGTAGAATCTCATGAGAAAGACAGTGAGGAAAAAGGCCCTTCGGGGGATGAAGTCTACCTTGAGTGGCTACGAGACATGGAACCCATACCGAGTCTCCCAAGGGAAGAATGTGCAAAGGAAGAGCTCAGTTGCAAGGGCAAGAAAAAGAAGGGTAAAGCACCAAGGTTGAAAGGTAGCACAACCGCGGTGGTCAATAAAGACAACAAGTTGATCCCAAAAAAGACCATCGCGGAGTGGAGAGTGCGTGCGGATTATAGAAGGATGCTGGGCTTAAATGAGCTGTCCGGGAACAGCTTGCAAGTATATAAAAGTGCACAAACCTACGAAGAACAGGCCAAGGAATGGCATGGCAAGCAGGATCTTCCTCCGGATTAACCCTCTAGGGTGACTTGAGTCAGGCTCGGGACGTTAAACAAGCGCTACTTGGGAGGCAACCCAAGCAAGGTATCTATCTCTTCTCTTAACTTTTGTTTTATTTTTTGCTTTTTGTTTTGTTTTTGTTGTCACTCTTGAATAATTTGAGAAGATCAAGAGTTGTTGTATGAATGTCGTGTCGGCAAGCTTGTTGGATGTTAATTGAATTGAGCATGATTGATTGCATGAATTACTTGATCATTGATGATTTCCCCCTAGGTTCTGAAAATAGAAAAGTTTATCCCCACTAAAAAATTGAAAATTGAACTTTGAGATTTATTATGATTGCTTGATTTATGATAAGTTTGGGGTGAGGGGGTGCACACACTAGGAATCGTATCTCGGTCAAACAATTTGCAAAATGTCCAGGTGAGGAATTTGAGCCTCCAACTCTGTTTTTGAATGTGAGAATCACTGTTAAGTTGCACTTTCCCGAATTTGCTTGAATCTCTATATGGTTTGCATGATTATGTGTTGCATCAAATGATTTAGGCAATTTTCTTTGAATAACTACTTGGCCTGAAAAGAACCATCCCTAATGCATGTTCCCTAGTTAGCCAAATTGAGCCCAATTGACCTATTGTTTCTTGATGACCCTACATTACGAGCCAAAATCTGAAAAACCATGTTAACCCAATCTTAGGATTAGGAGAGCATGGAAATGAGCAAGAGAAAGGTTGTGAGAAACTAAGTTTGGGGTGGCTACAAGGTATGTGTCATATTGGGATGAGAAAAAGAAAATAAAGGTTGACCCAAGGCAAAAAGAAAAGAAAAGAAAAGAAGAAAACAAAAAAATTGCCAAAAGAAAAGGGGCAAAACAAAAATAATATCAAGGAAAAGGTTGTAGTCACCCGAGCCCAAATGAAAAATGGAAAGAAAGGAATTTGAGTGGAAAAATGTGTTTAATGCTCATGCTCTCTTAGTTCCTAGGGACTTAAGCCTAAATATCCTTGATTATCCTACCCTCAGCCAGGCCCCATTACAACCTTTAAAAGACCTTTTGATGTTGCATGCATGTTTTCGTGGGAACTATGTTTGAGATGAAAATCAAATTCATGGGAAGTGCTCTTGATAAGTGAAATTGAGTGAAAAAGTTGAAAGCCTAGACAAACTTGAGCGAATGAGTGAAATACTAAATGCCCTTGTGAGGAAGGCAATTGTTTGAAATAGGTGATCTTCCTTTGTGCATATCTTTGAGCCTCAACTTAGAGTAATAATGGCATGAATGATAATTTCTCAATTGTTTAAAGTAGATGAATGTGGGGACTACATTGATGAAAAAAGGGGGGAATCAAAGAAGAAAAACTGTTTTGTAAAGTCGCATGAAATTTGTGCGAAATTGATTAGATCTTTAGGCTTGCCAAGTCTTGAGTCGTTTTTGAGTTTTAAGCTTGCTTGGGGACAAGCAAGGTTTAAGTTTGGGGTATTTTGATAAGCCTCTGGCTTATCTAGTTTTAAGACTAGATAAACTAGGGTTTATGTGCCAATTTATTCGAGTTTACTCTCGTTTTCGCCCAAATTTGCCTTGTTTTGTTCCTAAGTTGGACTTTGACTCGTTTTGCGTCTTTTGTGTAGTTTTTAGGTTATTTTGGAGAGAATTACGCTTGTGGTTGCTTGTGTTGTTTTCAGGTCCATAAATGAGGCTCTAAGAATTAAGGAAAGTCAACAAATAGTGGAGATTGCCATTCTGGGGATTTTCGCCCCGCGAGAGGAGGCTCGCCCCGCGATAATTTGAAGATCTGGGAAGACAGAGACCATCACGGCCTAGCCGTGATTGACATCACGGGCCATGACAGGAAGGTTCGCGTCGCGAGACGTCCTTCGCGTCGCGAGTGTGTGAACTCCAGAAAAGTACCAGAATCAGAGACCATCACGGCCTAGCCATGATGTATATCACGGCCGTGACCTAAAATCCACACAAGGCAGAGAACATCACGGCCTGGCCGTGATTGACATCACGGGCCGTGACAAGAAGACTCGCGTCGCGAGACATCCTTCGCGCCACGAATGTTCAAATCCCATAAGTGCGCCAGAAGCAGAAGCCGTCACGGCCTGGCCGTGATGGCCATCACGGCCGTGACGCGTGGCCTCCTTATAAATAGAGCAGATCAGAACAGAAAAGAGAACTTTTTGGATCAGAATTTTCAGAGACTTTTTGTAACCCTTATTCTGGGATTTCTTCTTCTCTTCTTTTCTCTTAATTCATAGGCTTAGGATGAATTCCGATTGTACGTGCGTTGTTGTTACGGAC
This sequence comes from Sophora flavescens, assembly GCA_030762895.1. NCBI lineage: Eukaryota > Viridiplantae > Streptophyta > Magnoliopsida > Fabales > Fabaceae > Sophora > Sophora flavescens. The sequence goes on from CM061070.1 coordinate 103,912,515, forward strand.
ATGAGGAACTAATCCTCTTGTCTAGGGGATCGATGAAGCCACCCATGGCTGTGTAGTGTTCACGTGATGTGTGTTATTTCTCCCCTTCTCTCAATAAATGTTTTCCAATTCGGATATTATTGTGTTGATCATATGCTAGCATGATTAACTAGTTAAACGTGTTAAGGCCGACCGGCGATTCGCGTTTTAGAACTTGAATTGGGATCACTAATTTAATATTGCACGATAGTGGGTAGGAGATTAGTGCAACCATGTAGGGAACAAGAATTAACAGAATTCGAGGATTAGGATTATGAGACTTGGTGAGTAAATAATCCAAATCGTTGAATACGTCCTATTGCGCACGGCTGTGAATTTAGGAGAAATTGGGGGTCCCGGTTGACATTGTAAATGAACCTAGGGAGGAATACATAATCACTTGGGTGTTATGCATGATTGGGTAGGTGGATTTGAAACCCTAGATATTTTAAATTTCTGAATTCATTCACCTTAGCTTTAATCGATTTCTTAATTGAATTGCAATCTTCATCTCTCTCACAACAATTTTCTTCGCTTAACTGAACCTATTGAATTTCTTGCGAAATTAGTAGAATTGGTAACCCAATCCTTGTGTTCGACCTCGGTAGACTCTTACCGTGTTTTATTACTTGCACGACCCGGTACACTTGCCGGAGTCACAACAGTAAGCTAGGCAATGACCAAAGGAAATGCAAGCTACGCAATGACCACAATATAGCTGGAAGAGCACCATCACATGCATTCCCACTAAGAATGAGAGCATCAATGTCAAAAGGCTAGTCTTAAGATTTTAGAATAGATAAACAAGCCATAGTGAAGCAGAAAAACAAAGAGAAGAATAGGGAGAAATGAGATATTCTATTCCTCAATTTTCTGATTACGAATGGTAAAGAGCTGCTACATTTATAGAAGGGAAAAGGGGTATACAATAAGCTAGCCTAGACACTATTCCATTGTATCATCCTCAGCCGAGTCTGTTAGTGGAGGTGAAGGGAGGTGCCGGTGAGTGTCCTGCGTATGAAGTTTGTTGGAGATGGAGGAAGAAAATCGTTGCAGCTGCTACTGACTTGGCACCTTTTGTGATTCAGCAGATTTGCTTGCCTCATGTTTTTGGTCACGTGTCTTTATTGTGGAATTGGAATATTTTGTGGGATTGGGATATTTTAACAGCTGGAAAACAAAGTATTCGGCAATGGCCAAGACAAAGAGTCATAGTCGAGACGAACAAAGACTTACCCTACTTCCAACTTTTTGTTCAAGAGTCAATAAGGGATGCACATTAAAGTTGAATTACCTAAGCTCGCACCCAATTTGGTAGTAAAACATTATTTCACTAGTTTTGTTCTGCTATAATCTATATAAGGCATTTTGGGTATCGGTGAATCACAAAATCTATTGTTTTAACGGGTATATTCGTTGTTTAACCATTTAATATATATAATTGATCACAAATTCATACATTATTAAGCAGATGTAAGATATGGTGGAGAACATAGGGATTGACTTACAAATGTAAGAGATTAATAGAAATTCATGTGTGATGTAATGGATGTGACCATAGCCTACCGGGATAATGATTTATTGAATACCCCATGTGTTTTTTTTAATAAGCAAAAATATATTGATTGGGAGCACTAGGGTTGCTTTAACCCATATACAAAGAGGGAGTGAGAAAAAAGACAAGAAGAGTGTAAATAGAATATTGCTTATAGAATAGTATGCATATTACACCCACTGACCCAAAAGCACCAACCAGAAAAAGAAACCAGCAGAAGAAAAACCACCCTAAACCTTTACCAAATAACAGAACCATTAGGCTTTCAAAACCCAACGCTAACAGAATACCCCATGTTCTATTTGAGTGGAATAATATTGATAGAAATGAGAGTAGTTATTTCCATTATGTGTGTGTTTGGGAAATATGGATTATCAGGATTTCAACTGTTTTAGAGGGAAAAAGTTGATTTTGGAATAATTTTTATTGATTTGTTGATGGATTAAAAACACAAAAAAAAAAAAAAACTAAAAACTACTGGTGGAAGTTGTTTTTTAAGAAGACGAGGTATTGGGCTGTTTATTGAAAAATCTTGATTCTTTTTTATCTCAATATTCTACTTTTCATATTTACCCTCTCGTGCTCTTTTGTTTTTCTTCATGTTTCCGGACTCATGTTTCTTTCAAGTTTCAATAGGAGAAGAAAGCATGTAGACTCATATTCCTTTCACGTTTCCATGATGTACAAATATATAGTGTAAAATTTATTATTATTTTTTAACTATTCTAAAAACAATATATTTATCATTTGATATGAATAAAAAACACATTTCTAAAAAATATTCAATGTTACAAAAAAAAATCCAATATTACTAATATTAACAAATAACTTTTCATACACTTTTTTCGTAATTTATTATGTAAAAGCACTTTTTTACATAATTCCAATGAAATAGATTATCTTAAAATAGTTTTTCAATAAATTTACCCAAACAAAAATTGATTCTGATAATTACATTATTGATATAATCTATTTTTTGCTATCCCATATGTAGCCTCCGTTTAATAAAAATATTACATATATGTTAACCAAATAAAATAAATAGGTAACAAAGAAACTGTATAAGATCAATATGATTGTCAATATCTTAAAATAACATTATAGGTAAGACCATAGATGTTAAAAAGTGTTCACAATGCTGGTGCGGGAATATATAATGCACTCTATAATAGTTGTCTACATAGACATAAAGGAAGAATTACGCCTAAATAGTAAACATTAGCCAAAGTACAGAGTTGCATATGCATAGTAAGTTAACGTTGATAATCAACTTGAACCTATTGTTGTCACGGCATCAAGCAGATATTTGACAAGAGCTTATCCCCATTCATAAGATGATACTACTAATGTTACAGAGCAAGGAAGTCTCCTGCAAAAATCGTTAATTAGAAAAGATAAATCATATATTCAAATCTTTTATTTATGTTAATGTTTATATTTAGAATAAATTAGTTCATTTCTTATCTACTAACTACACATACTACCTTTTTACAATGAATTTGTTAAAAAAATTACATTTACGGGGAAAAAAAAGCTTTACAATTAATTCCAAAATATTTTGTGTGCGTTTTTTGACAAAATTCCAAAATATTGTTAAATCTAAACAAATTGTTAGATTATATAAGATCCATACACGTAATTTTTAATTAATTACATTACTTTTGCACCACTTCTATTTTAGACAATAAAATAAGAGAAATATGTAACCCAACATACATTCTCTCTATCTTTATTTCTGAAGTGATGTAAAGGAAAGTGTAAAATATGGTGCGGGATATTCATTTTCCTTTTTCAAATGTTATATATACAATTATACAATTTGACATGCATATATTACATCAAAGTCTTCATATCAGTTTTTCTTTTTGGTTCTATCCTCATAACAGTTTTAACTTTACTTATTTGAGTAAAAAAAAAAAATACAAAAGAATATATTAAAAAATGTCCCGCTTATTTTGTTATGACTCAATTAACATTGAGTTTAATTTCTATACACTGACAGTGTAAAACTATTTTACACAGACATCCAACCATAAACTGTCATGTCAACAAATTTTTTTGACTCCTATATTAACTACCTTAAAAGTCATCAATATCTTGAATAGCGATTGGTTGACAGTGTAAAAAACATTACACTGTCAGTGCATAGCAATTAAACTCATTAACATTTTAGTCCTTGTCAGACGAAATTTGATTTTGGTCCTATAAATTTTTTTTTAAAATTTAGTGTGTATGCAAGTTCCAAAATTTTAAATTATGTGTCTGTAACACCCCGATTTTCGATGCTTCGTAATATCGGTAATAAATATATAAATATATATTTTTATCCGGGACTTAGAGAATGATTTTGGATAAACCAAGGTCATTTCCATGTTATACTTATTATCATGGGGTTACGGGGAAGTTTTTGGTTGAAAATTCAGACGGAAACTGGTCTGCCGTTTTCTGTGTTTTCACTGACAGTAAAAGTTTACTGCTCAGAAGACCTAATTTTAACTCATAAACGAGATGAAATTTTTTTTATCGTATTTACTACGATACTGGAAGTTTTGAAAATTTTGGTAAAAAAATTAAAATATTATATTTGTTGCGGGCGTATACGTCGAGATATCTTTAGAAAAAACTTGCGCCAGATGAATCGAGGAGTCGGCAACGTAGCTGAGATGATGGATTTGACCGACTTGACGAGCATTTATGACGAGCTTATCCCTGTCATAATGGCCATAATGGCACATTTATGACAAAGTGAATTTTTGCTATGAAATGACCATTTTGCCCTTGTCTTTTTATGACAATTACAAGTCATGCCATTGGAAAATTTGACCAAATCCTATCCAAAACCCACGGCTCACTCTTGTCTTCTTCATTAAGGCACTTTTTCTTCCATTTCCATGTTCTTCTTCTTCAAAAACCTAAGCTTTTGCCTTAAGAACTCCAAAGTGTTCATATTCGTCAGATTTTTCCTAACGATTCTGACATTTTTCTATTCTGAATCTCGAAAAACTTTCAACATGAAAGTTGTTAATATTTCTCTCTTATTTCCAACGACATAAAGATCATACAAAACGGACAAGTATGTTGAGAGATATGCCCAAATTTATAAAACTGTTCTAAATCCACATCATGTTCATCTTTCTCTTTAAGTTTCTTAAGAACACCATAACAAAACTTTGAAGAACATCATCCAAATCTTGCTTTACTTGGATCATAAAGAGGTAATAACTTATTCTCTTGTCATTTAAATCATCTCTCTTCATCACTTTTGTAGATTCATGGCTTAGATTAACATGTTCTTCATTTACTTCAAAGTTCATGAAACTAGATTCAAAAATTCATAACTAATTCTAGAAAAATCCTTTTGACATGAAACCAATTGCTATGATCTTATAATCATCTCTATTTTCATTATCTAGAAGCATAAGATCATGAGAAATTTCTTTCCTTGATTTCTGGTCATGGCCGAACCTAGGTCAAAGTTGCGTTCTTAGGTTTTGTTTCATTTTCATGTCTTGATTCATGATTATATCTTGATAGTTCTTGTATTCAAGTATATAGAAGATCAAAAATCAAACTTGATCCTATTTGATCTCATCAAAACCGAAACCCTAGGTATGAGCACTTAATAGTTTTGTGATTCAAAAGTTGTTTGTAACACTTGAATCTAACTCTAAGTCTAGTATGTTGATTAAGTCCAAGAGTTGAAGAAATTTTAAAATTTCTAGACTATGGATCTTGAGAAAACCGAACCCTAGTTCTTAGAACTAGATGAGTTTTAGTTTATGTTCTAGGTTCATAATCTTGGTTTAAGTGTTTAATCATGCTTAAGTAGCTTATGGATCATAAATCCCTAAGTTAACCAAATTTTAATTTTCCTAACCTAGAAATTTGGGTGAAGCCGAACCTTAACCTCCATGAGCCAAGTGTATTGTTGTTTGATTTAATTTATTTTGGTTGCAGTTCGTTTGAAGGAAACAACTGAGTTAACTGATTTACACTGACGGAGAATCGGATTGGGATCAGGAGATTAACAGGAACGGTTAGTTCAATCTTCAAGAGGTAAGGGGAGCTTACCTGAGGGATTTTCTCAATAACTATTTGTTTGTAGTGTGGTTTATATGATTTATATGTGGTTGTGGTTATTTGTTTATGTGGCTTACGTTGTGTTGTTTATCTGTGTATCGGTGATTTATCTGCTTTTAAATTATTTAATTATCTGTAGTAGTATATTATGTTGATATGATGCATGATCTGCCTGGTGATATAATTATGATGATGTTGTTGAATGATGAATGTTGAATGTTGTTTGAGAGGCCTGACAGTGGTCAGTGCACAACCGATTAATCAGATAAAAGATCTAATAAGAGTTGAAAATTATATTCAATGTTTTATGGGAAATGTTGGAACATAATAATGGTGAAAAATATTATTTTGGAAAAATAATGAGTTTTTGAGAAATATTATTATTTTAATAATTTATTAGTATAAAAGTAATTTATGAGTCACGGTGAGAGCGTAACCGTGAAATTTTTTTAGTACTGCTAATTTTTACGCAAGAAATTTCGATATATTATAAAAAGTTATTTTGTGAAATTAAAATTCAAAAATACTTTATAACAATAAAAATAAAAATAATAAAATAATAATATAAAATAAAAAGTCAAAGTTTGACTTTAAAAATATTTTCTTGGAAAATGATAAACGATGACATGTTTTGAAATTATTTATGGTGAAAGTTTAAAAATAGCAGTACTTATTTTGAGAAGAGGTTTAATCTAAATTGATTTGATTTTTAAAGTTGAAGTTTCAGTAAAAGAGTTTTTGATGAGTTAACATTTTACAAACGAATTTCAAGTAGAAATGATTTTCTGTAAATGAGTTTTACTTAACGACGTAAACGACGATATAGAACTTAGTAACCGAGATGTCAGGGTGCTAGTGTTCTTATGACGTTGTCTTATTTTGGATTTGTTTTTCACAGACAAAAACGATGTAAAACGATGTTATGGAACTTAATAACCGAGACGTCGGGGTATTAAGGTTCGTTGTGTTGTAGACTGGGTATCTACGTAAAGAAGTTAAAACGTTTTGAGATGTTTTTTTATTACCACGAACCTAAGACTGATTGCAACGGTCTAGGGGCTTCGTGATTGAGCACTCGGACTTTGAGGTCCTGTGTTGTTAATAAAAGTTGTAAAGATGTTTAAAACGATGATGCTTTTAAGAGCATTCAATGTTGAAAACGATGATGCTTTTGAGAGCATTCGATGTTTAAAACGATGATGGGTCGAAAGCTTTTGAGAACTTTGACAAATAAAGATATAGCACAAAGAAAAGTGTTGAGAACAAAAGGTTTTTCTTGCATGCATTTGGCAGACGTGCCATGATCAAACGAGTGATTACCTTGCGGCGTCATGGTAGATCATAAAGATGTTCTTATTGTGCCTGGTGGACAATGAGGCCCCATCTATGTTGTGACACCTGTTCCACGATGTTGGACAGTGTGTGATGGGTTTTGGCTGTGTGCCTGTGACTGCGTGTCTGTGGCTGTGTGCCTGTAACTATCGAGTCTGATCAACTCACCACGAAGTTGGAGATATCTCATGAGATTAGGTATGAATGTTTAGATGATATTTTGAAGTGTTCATGCATAGTTTTTCAACGTTGATGTTTGGGGTGTGAAACCCATTGATAAACGATGTGATATAATATGAATGAGTATGTTGTATAAATACGTATATGTGTATGTGCCTTCTTTTGTGTTGCGCATTTAGTTATGGTGATAAATCCATATATTGGTGTCTCACCCTTACAACCATATCAGAGTCTTACAAGGGGTATGGTCCCTACAAGAAGAGGAAGGCTGTCTAGTTGGAAGCGTGTTGTGCTGCTCCTATGGGCTGTAGTGTCTGTTAGTTACAACCAGCTTAGGTCCTATTATGTTATATTGTGTTTTGAGGGTAAAACTGATTATGATTTAGGTGTGAAAATATATGAGGCAGTATAGTTGTAAGATTTATATACATTGTGTTGTTAAGTGTGATTTGATTACGTTGTTGTTGTTAAGAGGTTAAAAGGAAAAAGGAAAAAAAATTTATCACCATATTTTGAAAAGATGAACATTGAGAAAACATTATTTTCCGAAAGTAAGCAGCAAATTAAGTTTTATTTCCGCAAACAGGTAACCATGTGATGACCCGAGTTTAGGGTGTCACAGTGTCTTTAGTTTCCTCTCGTTAAGTGATGAGGTGGCTAACGAAGTGCCACACCAGCATTTCAAATAATTACTTTTAAATGCAACGGTCACAATAACCAACAAATTCAGCCCAAACATTTCACAAAAAAAAACATGATTTTCACCCAAAAAAATTCAGCCCAAACACTTATTTTCTCTAAAAGACGGGAGTGTTTGGGATCAATTAAACTCCATTTCGCAATTCAAATAATCTATTTGATTTGATAAATTAGTAGAATCCTTCAACGTCATATAGGACTAAGAGAAATTCGCGTTTGGGAGAAGAATTGTGGTTTTAAAGAGCGTTGAATACAGAAGGTTCTTTAAATATTAATAAATAATAAATATTAATAATTTATAAAAATATTAATATTAGTAAATGTCTTGTGATATTAATAAAAAAATTATTTTTATCCATGTGATAGTGTTGGTGTGAGTGTGACACTGCATTAGCTACATTAGCACTTAACAAGAGCAGGCTAATACCTAATTTCAAATTTTTGAACTTGCAAACACCGAATCATAAGAAAAAAATTCTTAGGAACCAATAATAAATGTCATTCTATTTGTAGGGACTAAAAAATTCATTAATACTAAATCCTAAAAGATAAAGTAATTGAATAACGAAATAGAGATACAAGCCTGGGTTACTTAGGGTAAAGGCTAAAATCCTGATCTCTCCTTTTTTTGGAGGATGGATCCTCCAACGTTTATGACCGTTGATTTATGTTTAATAAAAAACAAATGGTTGAGAACAAAGATAAGCAATCGAGGTCCAACCCTTCCTTCACCCAATCGGCATCCCTCCTCCAACTCAGATCCAACCTTTACTTAATGAAGTTTTCAAAAGCATGAGGGAAGATGTAAAGGAGACGAGATATAAGAGCAATTAGAACATGTTTCTTCATAGATGGGTTGATATCTGCAAAACAAATATAGATATGCCATCATCACCATCTCGGACCAAGAAGAAAACCCCAACAACGAACTCGGTTAATCAAAAAAAAATATACATCTACCACCGTCATCATCCCGGACCAAGAAAAATCGCCTTCTTCACAACCCTAGGAAAGTCATCTACGACGATGAGGGTTTCTTGAAAACCATTGGTTGTGCTACAACTAGAGATGCACATGTAGCCCTCGGCGACAAACATGGTCGTAACAACCTATTGCTCCACAAGAATGTAAGCGACCTTTCTCAACTCGTCAATGGAAAACCAGTGAACAGAAGTTTCAACCTCGATCTCGGACCTTTCATCCTTAAACTTTCCTAAGACACAGCCTTCAACGAGGGCCAACCAAGGCCTTAGACTACGCCATTAGAGCCTCCAAGTCGTTCGAGCATTGTGCGGTCGATGGCAAACCCAGCTTGGACCGAGCCATGGCCTCCACGTCCTTAGCGCCATTTACTGTAGCCTGGGAAAGTTTGAGGAGGTGGTGTCGGAATCACTAGGCTTGATAGAATCCAAACCTATCATGACTCGCTTGGTGTCTCCTCAGGCTCACCACCTCATCCCTTTTCTCTCGCCCGATTCGGGTACCATATATAGGTGCAGAGGAAAAGAAAGTAGTAGAAATGCTAGGTGTGGCATGAGCTTGGTTAGATTGATGTATTTTGGTGAATATTGATCTGTAATTTCATGAAATTGTGGTGCATTTATCTTTGTAGATTTGTGTTCTTAAGAAAATGAATATTAGAAATCATTCCAATTTATTTGTTTTCCTGTATATTTTTATGACTAATAAGACTACAACAATGTCCAATTCTCTTCAACAAGATGGGATCCTTAATTATGAATTATGATAGTAATCCATATTACAAATTTATTTTAAATACTTACTAAACATAATCCATAATTACCGATTCATTTTAAAAGTTGAGACCGATTTTCACCAGTCAAACTTAGGGAGTACTGATCCTTCAATGACTGGGTTGGAGGATTAAGAATTTCCCGTTACTTATGTAATAAAGTTGCTATTCCAGTTAAATTATCTTTCATCTTTTTTATTTTTGGTCATTAATAGCTTTCATCTAATATATAATTAAGTTGCTTAAAGAAGAAAGGGTGAGCGACATACTTGACTGTTCGAATACAAGTTCACAGTTACCAGAAGCCCTTGGTATCACAGATAATTGTTCTTGAATGTCGATCTTCTCCTTCATATACTGCAACATGTAGTAAATTTCAACTGTCGCTGTCTTCAAGAGATTTGCACTCTTCAAGATATATGCTGCAAGTCCTAGCTCATTTTTGGAGCCTATGTATCCTTTAAAGCTAAACTTAGTAAGGTGTGATGAAAGACAATTAGGAATGCTTGTGGGCTCTATCCAAAGTGTTTCATCACCATCAAAAGTTTCCTGGCAATAACAAGGAACACAACTCTTCAAAAGGTTTGAACAAACTAATAGCACTAATATACCAAATCAAACCTTTGAATGAATTAAACAAACCTTTTGAATGACAAGATCTTCAAGCTTGGGGCACTTTTGAAGCAATTTTACCAGTAAATTTGGGTCACAATAAGAAATGGTAAGCACTAGGCGAACCAAATTGGGAAACTCGGGAAGATCCAAAGTAGAAGTCTTAGTAAAGGCCTGGATATTGATTAAAATATAAAACAAAAACCAAAAGACATCATATACTACCTCCAAAACATACCTTATACATAAAGCAATGAAAATAAAATAATTAATTTCATACCTCTATGGTAAAAAGAGACAAAGACATAAATTTAATTTCATGAAGCGCCTTGAAAATATTGAATACATGATCCTTAGGTCCATTATCCACTAAAACATTAAGCCTTGCTTCCACCACATTATGAGCATTCTTAACTGAATAATCCAGGATCGAAGTAGCTTCAATATCAAGGAACTTCAATGAAGGGATATCAATTTCGAGTTTTGCAACATCATATGTGCAACACTGACAACAAACACGGAGCTTCTTCAATGTGGACTTAGAAATTTTCAAGGAGCAATGGGGAACATTGGTCATAAAAAACATAGAGAAATCTTCAAGAATGGGACACCCAGCAAGGATCCTGTTGATAGGGGGAACATCTTCGAATGGAACACGCATAAGGTCAGCGATTTTTAGCGACGGAAAATGGATGGAGGAAGGAATATTCATGATGTCGATATTGCCACTCAGCTTCAGAACGACGAGAGTTTTGCAAGTGAAGAGGGTGATCGGGAGATCAATTTTCTTCACAACAAAGAACGCAAGGTCTACTTCTTCAACGTCACCAGCCACGGCGTACCTAACCCAAACCAAGAAATTGGTAGGATCATAACTATGGTATCGAGTGACGAGGTGGAGTTTCCTGAGATAATGAATGGTGCGTTGAAGATACACCTGCTTCAAGATATGGTAAAATCTGATTGAAAAAAAATGGTAAATAAACATCATTTTACTCTTACTTTTAGCCTTCATATAACAAAATTGGAATATAAATGTGTGGAAAATAAAAAAGCCTAGTTATAATTAAGAATGCATTTGGATTAAATGTGAAAAAATAAATTATTTTAATTATATATATATATATAATCAACTATTTTATGATTGTTAATAATAAAATCAGTTTTGCATTATATATGTTTGTTGAAAAGAAATTTTAAAATAATCTGTTTCATTTAATTTGTGTAAAATATGTTTTCGTATAATAAATTCAAAAAACTATATAGAGTTATTAATTTAAATTAATAGTATTTGTTTTATAGTTCTACAAGGTAAAATGAAAAAAAATCAACTAATTTTAGTCAAATAAATTTGAAAAACAACCTCGCTATAAATATATTTTTTATTGTAATTTTTTATATTCTTTAATCGATTTATTAAATATGATAGACAAAATAAAGTTTCTCTTAAAAAAATTGTTTCCATGGAGAAATCATTCCCAAACGACCTTATGATAAAATTGTGTGATTAACATATTAAGAACCCAATTGGGATCTTCTCCAGTCCTCCTGCCTTTCGAGCAGAAAAAATAAAGGACATGATAGAGATAACGAAGAAAGGATGAATAATTAATGAAAAGAGGGAACAAAATTAATTGAGAGAGAGATAGAGAGGATGGAGGGAGAGCTACTGGTGAGGATCCAAATAATCCAATAAAAACCTGGTAGGAGGTTTTTCGCTGATGTATCTAGGAGGAACCCTGATAGGACGAAGGGGGTGCCATGCAAAAGGGATTTCCTTTTCTTGTAGGTCAATGACCGGGACCGCTGTCCACAGCTTTCTCCATTTACTTGACAAAGTGCTTGTGGATGCTGCTTCTTTGGTAGTGAGGAATGAAAGGATGTGACATAACAATGGCTCAGGGAGGTTGCTTATCCTGTCAATGCCTTCAGAGTCTTGGTCTGATGGGATGATGGGCATGGCAGATTTTGGGTGTCCCACTGTACATGAACTTGATGAGGCCATTTTTTTAGAGTAGAGAGAGATGTGGATAGAATGGTAAAGAGTCTTTGGATCGGGGTTTGTTCTTTTTTGCAATTGCAAGAGTGAACTTATCTTTTTTTTTAAGATGATATGAGTGAACTTATCTTAGTTGGTAAGTTACATATACACCTTTTTCTTGTTTTTAGAAACAAGCGTTTCTTAATCCTTGAGTAAATTTAGTAGAATGGACAAGTTTTTTGTGGAAACAGCTGTAAATGGCCTAAACAAGACAAGGCTATATAGCTCTAGTTTCAATAGAATGACGTTGTATTCTTTTATTTGAGATGAGGTGGAAGGATTATGAACACAAAGCACATAGAGAAGCAACTCAAAGTAGGCATAGCAAAATGGACTAGTTTATAGACTTTTTTTAACGATAAGTAAAAAATTTTATTAATAAATATCTAGTTTAAGCATCACAATGATCACTCTCCTCACCTTATAGACATTCTTATGGGCTAAAATTCCCTTAATATTTTCCATCTAAATTAAATAATAATAATAATAATAATAATACTAATTCGTACGAATTCAAATTCGTAAAACGACATATGAATTAATACTAATAAGTTATATTATACTTGTGTTTCATTTGGAAAAGAGGATTTGAATATTTTTGAAAACAAGGTTTACATTTGGGTGATTTTAAAGACTCCACGTCATTCGACTTGCGACAAGTACCCACTTCGTCGAATATAGTAACAGCTGTGCTATATAGCTTGGGCTTTTTTTTTTGCAAAAAATAAAGTGAACAGGTGTGGTTATTTTTAGGCCATCAAATACAAATCAAAGAGAAAATTGTAAGTAAAACAATGGTTAAAAAATAGCTAACTCATTTGTATATAGTTAATTTGGTACTATTTAGGATTTCTGATATAGTATTGCTCTTTAATAAATGTTAAATCTTTATACACCTTAAAATTAGCAAAAGGCATAGGTATGAAATTTTAATATAGTATGATAATCAATCTTACATGAATGAAAAAGATTTTTTCTCTATCTACTTTTTAAATTGTTACTACAAAAAAAGGTAAAATAGCGACCGAAAATAGTGACCGAATTTGGCAGTTGCAAATGGCTACCGAATTAGCGACGAACTTTAGGATCTTATAGAAAGTCAGTATTAATGTACCTAGTGACTGATTTATCGACCGAATTTCTAGGTAGCAACCAAATCGGTCGCTAAGTTAATGATTTTTTTAGTCAAACTTTGTTGACTAAATAGCGACCGATCTTGCGACCGATATTATCCCAACGGTAAAATTCTAATATTTTTTGTGACTGATATTGATTTGATGACTAACGTATGCAGAAAAAAATGGGATCCTTTTAGCGATTGAATCCTATTCGGTCGTTAAATTAATTAATGAAAATTTCAAATGCAACCAACAGCGACTGATTTTGGTGACCAAATTTAAAAATTTGGTTTGGCTACCGATTAATTCGGTTACTAAAACTAAAATCCCTAATTCACGTGCAATCTCCCTTCTTCCTCACTTCTGCGTTTTCCTTCTCTCTTCCTCCTCCAAGTCCCCCTGCCACCACCTCCTTGTCTCTGGCAACCACGCGCACAGCTCCGACCACCACGCGTGTAATACCCTGCCTTTTTTATACGTTGTATTATCGGTAAAGATATATTTATTTATATTTTTATCTGAGACCTAGGAAATGATTATGAATAAAAAATCATATTTATACTCTACCTAATGGTAGAGGGTTACAGTGAAATTTTGGGTTTAAAACTCGAGGCAAAACCTAGGTGCGTTTTTCTTGTGATATAACTATACCGGCAGAGAACCCTAATTTGACTCGAAACTGAAAAATTGTAGATTTTTATATTATGTCCGTGAGGAAGTCTAGTTTCCAAAATTTTGCTAAAAAATAAGATATTATACTTTATTAGGGCGAATTTTGGCAAAAAACGGACAGAAACCCTAATCGGGTAAAACGACGGAGCTGGAAATAGAACTGTAGATACCCGCCAAGAGATCGGGACAAAGAGTCATACATGGTGACAATTTCATAAATATCTAGATATTTAGTTATAAATATCTAGATATTTAAGGGTGAAAAGACCAAAATGGCCTTAAGTTCTTAAACAATTCCTTTTGTGTCCCAAGATATTTTTAGACCCCAAACTCCTCTCCAATTTCGTGCAGCCACATTCACTCAACCAAACCCATTTCATTTTACTTTTATTTCATCACCTTCCTCTCAAACACCGTAATCGGGTAAACAACGGAACCGGATACGGATGTGCAGAGATACACCGGGAGATAGAACGGCGAGTCATCCATGATGACTCAAGGAATGAGTCATGTTGACGTATCTGGGCAAGTATACCCAGTCGTGCAAGTAATACGGTGGTGAGACCATTTATCATTCCCACGAGGACTGTGACAAGTACTAGCACGTACCGAATCAATTACTATCTAAGCGGATATTTGGATTGAAGGGAGCTCGATAGTAAATACCAAGCCCAAATAAGATTTAAACCTAAAACAAACAAAATAAAGAGAAAAGTTCTTTGTGGGTTTTTGTCGAACACTTGGGAGGCAGTAAAAAGGATTCTTCAATTATAAGAATGATGCTAGGATTAGGTTCACCAAACTTCATCCCCATGCAATGAAATGACTAATAAACAGTTTCTACTTTAATTATGACAATCAATCCACTAGACTACCCAAGTCCCGATTCCTTGGATGACAAGAGCCTAAATCCACTAATAGACCCTAATTCCTTAGGTGGCCTAGATTAATGAATTTGCATGATGATTAGGGATTACACGATTGCTAATAAACCTAAATCCATTCCTAGATACAAGGTTTACTAGGTGGTTGATTTCAGTTCCGGTTCTAATACGAATTTTCTAATTGCATATCAAAACACTAATCAAGTCATGGGGGTGCTAGCCACAACAAGCATTAAGCATAGAAATCAATCACTCAATAAAGAAGTAAAAACTGTATTACAAGATCAAGTCAGATACATGAGAATTCAAAAATAACTACACCTAACCCCAACAATGGGGGTTTAGCTACTCATGATATATCATAGACAAAACCAAAGAAATAAAGATGAAAAAGATAAGAGACTCCATAAAATCCTTGTGCAACTGCCCCTGGTTCAGAGAGTGTTTGAGGGTTTCCAAAAAACTGGTTCCTTCTGTTCTGCATGTGCCTTTTTATAAATGAGGATTCGCGTCACGGCCGTGATGGCCATCACGGCCAGGCCGTGACGACGCTCGCCTTGGCGCGCTTTCAAAATATGTTTGTCACGGTAGTGACACTCGTCACCGCACTAGGCCGTGACCTCTTCTTTCTCCACCAATTGGTCGTCACGGTCGTGATGGGCATCACGGCTAGGTCGTGATGATTCTGCCTAGGAGGGTTCTCGACTCAATTATCCTGTCACGCAGTAGTGATAGGGATCACGGCCAGGCCGTGATGACTTCTAACTTTTGCCTTATTTCTTCTCAATTATTGCTCGATCACAGCCGTGATGGTCATCACGGCTAGGCCGTGATGGACTCTGCTTGGGTCATTTTCTTCACTTTTCAAGCTCTGTCTTCATCCAAGCTCCATCATGGCTAATCTTGAGCATTTTTCCTTAAATTCCTGCAAAACAACACCAAGAAACCGCCTCACCCGATCCAAGGTAAAAACTAATAAAAATCAAACTAATCATGCCTAAACTATATGAAAATGCATGCAAAAATGTACAAGAAATATGATGCAAAATCACACTATCAAATCACCCCAAGCTTATTCAATTGCTTGTCCTCAAGCAATCACCAAGGCCATAAGAGATAAATAATCAAAGCGTGGATAGTGAACCAAGAACCCGAATAAATAATTCAAGTAACAAGCATCTTAAATGATTCAGCAAGAGACAATCAGTTTCAAAGTCCAATTAGAGGCTTAGGTTCCTTAGACTCATATTCTCACCGATTAGGGCACTCTTTCTCACCTGAAGATCACCCCAAGCTTGTTCATTTTCTTGGCTCTCTTTCTCACCTCACTCCAGTGTTAGGGAAATAAGACAATTCGCTCCATTTTCCTCAAGGAATGAATTCTACCATAGGCTTGACTATCAACCAAATCTCTACTTTATTAATGAAAACAATTAAGAATCAAGAGGTCTTTCGCTTTGGTTATAACGTGGCCATGGGATTTATCGTTAGGTGAGGCAATCAAGAAAAGGACATTTCAAAAGGCTACACAAAACATTAAGCATTGCAAAACATGACACCTTCTAAAATACCTTTTTTGGGGTTTTGATCTATGTTTCTACCTTTCTTTCTTTTTTTCTTTTTTTTCTCACTTTTCTTTTTGTCATCCCCTTCTCTATTTATTTTTCTTTTTCTTTTGCTTGGAGAAGGGGAGATTTTTCAACTCAAGAGAAAATAATTTTCTGATTCTTTCATCCCAAACTTTTTTTTTTCAACTACCTTTTTACCCTTTTTGTAATACTTTAGAAGGTATCCTATCAAGCATCATTCATCCACATATTTCAAGGTACCAAGAAAAGTATTTCAGGCTCAAAATTGGGCAACTAAGGGGTAGCATTTAGTCATTCAAAGCTCAGAAGGCCGGAAAAATACCTATTGCCTCAATCATTTTCAAAAATGTTTTCAAAAATTTTTAAGCTTCAAAACGGTTTCAAGTCAAGTTCTAGAGAAATACAATCCAAGAGGAATAACACTCTAACACAAAGAATGGGGTAGATTTAGCGAGTACCCCTTTATGGCTCAAAATCTCACATTTAGTAGTTCAAGTATCAATGAGAAACACAAATTTACGGAACCATATGCTAATTATCAACTATCAATGATCATCCCAAGAAAATTTTTTATTTGTAGTCTTATCACAAGAATAAAAAAATTGGGTTCAAAAGTTCACTATCTCAATTTATTTGGCACTTAGTTCTTACAATTGGATGCATCATATCTAAGCAAGGGCGATCTAATTGTGTGATCATGCAAACTATGACTATATGAATGCAACATGCAAAATGCAAATGTAAAATACCCCTACCCCAAGCTTAAGAATTTACATTGTCCCCAATGTAAACAATCAAGTCGGAGAGAGGAGAAAAATTGGAACGACTTACTGAGGCGGTAGTGGGTGCTGGCTCACATTACAGTCAGAAACTTGTTGGGATTGCATGAAAATTTTGGGTCACGGCCGTGATGCTTATCACGGGCAGGCCGTGATGCATTCTGGTCCAGAGGGATAGCCTGTCACGGCCGTGACCTCCATCACGGCTAGGCCGTGATGCTCTCTGGTCTTCAGGGTCCTCCCATCACGCCCGTGATGGGGATCACTGCCTTTCTGATCCTCAATTCTGGCTCATCACGGTCGTGACCAGTGTCACGGCCTGGGCGTGATGGTTGCTGACCTTGTTGTCTCTGCCCTTTTTGCTTCTTCTTCCTCCTTACCCTAAAAACACTTAACCAAACTATTAATTTATGATCTTTTTCCTCTTGATCTTCTCAAATTATTCAAGAGGGAAAAATCAAAAACAAAAGGAAAATGAAAAGAGAACTTGGGTTGCCTCCCAATAAGCGCTTCTTTAACGTCACTAGCTTGACGGGTAGATGACCTCAAAGGTCATGAAGGCGCACAGCTGAGATCAGTCTCTCGATGTCACCACCCAAGTAGGCCTTGAGTCTTTGGCCATTGACTTTGAAGGTCCTTTTTGAAGTAGGATCCTCCACTTCCACAGCTCCATCAGGTGAGATTTCTTTGACAATGAACGGTCCCAACCATTTGGACTTCAACTTGCCCGGAAACAATCTCAGCCGGGAATTGAATAATAAAACTTGTTGTCCCGGCTGAAATGTTTTCATGACGATCTTATTGTCATGGTATGTCTTGACTTTCTACTTGTAAATGGATGCATTCTCATATACATTAAGGCGCATCTCTTCTAACTCATGCAGCTGATTCACTCTTTTCTCACCCGCTAGAGTGGCATCAAAATTCAAGAACTTCAATACCCGAAAAGCTCGATGCTCCAACTCTACGGGTAGATGACATACCTTCCCATAGACCATCTGAAACGGAGATAACCCCACAAGTTTTCAGTGCAGTCCGATAAGCCCACAAGGCATCGTCAAGCTTCCTTGCCCAATCTCTTCTTGAAACGGCCACAGTCTTTTCCAGAATTTTCTTAATCTCCCGGTTGGAGACCTCCGCTTGCCCGTTTGTTTGCGGATGATATGGGGATGCCACCTTATGCCTCACATCATACTTGTTCAACACAATTCTCAGTTGTGAGTTGCAAAAGTGAGATCCCCCATCACTTATAAGGACCCTTGGGACACCGAACCGGGCAAAGATGTTCTTCTTGATGAATTTAATCATTGTTTGGGCATCATTCCTCTGTGTTGCAATGGCCTCCACCCATTTGGAAACATAGTCCACCGCCACCAAGATATATTGATTGGAGAATAAAGGTGGAAATGGGCCCATAAAGTCTATGCCCCAGCAATCAAATACCTCAACCTCCAATATGTTCTGTAGTGGCATCTTATCCCTTTTTGAAATGTTCTCGGTCCTTTGGCACTTGTCACAACTCTTCACATGATTGAAAGAGTCCTTGAAGATTGAGGGCCAAAAGAGCCCAGATTGGAGGACCTTTGCGGCAGTCCTATCCCTATTGTAATGTCCATCATATGGAGAGTTATGGCAGTGCCACAAAATTTTCCTTGCTTCCTCTTGACTGACACACCTTCTCCATAAGCCATCCGGTCCAACCTTGAACAGAAATGGGTCATCCCACATAAAATGGTTGGCATCCCGGAAGAATTTCTTCTTTTGTTGCCAAGTGAGGTGATCTGGAACAATATTGGCTGCCTTGAAATTTGCCATGTCGGCAAACCATGGTCTTTCATGCACCAGCAGTAAAGCTTCATAAGAGAACTCATCCCGAATGTCATTCTCTTTTGCAGCCACCTCTTCATTCACCAACCGGGACAAGTGGTCAGTCACCACATTCTCGCTGCCCTTTTTGTCTTTGATAACTAAGTCAAATTCCTGCAACAATAGAATCCACCTTATGAGTCTTGGTTTAGAATCTAACTTAGTTAACAAATATTTAATTGCAGCATGATCAGTAAAAACAGTGACTTGTGACCCTATTAAGTAGGAACGAAATTTTTCCAGTGCAAACACTATGGCCAGCAACTCTTTTTCAGTTGTTGCATAATTTACCTGGTTCTCATTGAGAACCTTGCTAGCATAGTGAATGGCATGGAAAAATTTGTCCCTCCGCTGTCCCAAAACTGCCCCAACTGCATAGACACTGGCATCACACATTAATTCAAATGGTGACTCCCAGTTGGGTGCAACAAGAATGGGAGAAGTAATCAACTTGTCTTTCAAAATCTGAAAGAGGTAAGACAAGCAGTATCAAACACAAATGGAGTGTCCTTGTTCAAAAGGCTACACAACGGCTTGGCTATCTTCGAAAAGTCTTTGATGAACCGCCGGTAAAAGCCTGCATGCCCAAGGAAACTCCTCACACCCTTGACATTCACTGGTGGAGGTAGTTTCTCAATCACATCAATCTTGGATTTGTCCACTTCGATCCCCTTAGCTGAAATTTTGTGCCCAAGCACAATGCCTTCCTGCACCATAAAATGACACTTCTCCCAATTTAAGACTAAATTGGTGTCCATGCACCTCTTTAACACAGCAGCAAGGTTAGACAAACAGTTATCATAAGAGGAACCGAAAACAGAAAAATCATCCATGAAAACCTCAATGTACTTTTCTACCATATCAGAGAAAATGGAAAGCATGCACCTTTGAAATGTCGCAGGCGCATTACAAAGACCGAAAGGCATCTTCCGATAGGCAAAAATTCCAAACGGGCATGTGAAAGCAGTTTTCTCTTGGTCTTCCGGGTTAACCGCAATTTGGTTATAACCCAAATAACCATCCAAGAAACAATAGTAAGCTTGCTCGGCCAACCTCTCCAACATCTGGTCCATGAATGTAAGTGGGAAGTGATCCTTCCTAATAGCTTGATTAAGCTTCCGGTAATCTATAGACATTCGCCAACCGGTGACCGTTCTAGTTGGGATCAACTCATTCTTCTCGTTGTGCACGACGGTCATGCCACCTTCCTTTGGAACCACTTGTACCGGACTCACCCAAGCACTATCGGAAATCGGATAGATCATTCCAGCTTCAAGGAGTTTCAGCACCTCCTTCTTCACTACTTCTTTCATTGTAGGATTGAGCCTCCTCTGCGGCTGGATCACCGGTTTAAATTCAGCCTCCATCATGATCTTGTGCATACAAAACATGGGGCTAATACCTTTCAAATCTGAGATGGACCATCCAATAGCTGTCTTATGCTCTCGAAGCACCCTTACAAGTTTCTCCTCTTCCAATTTGGACAATACATTGCTCAATATGATAGGGTCTTCATCATTCTCACCAAGAAAGACATACTTCAGGTGGGGAGGTAGAGGCTTAAGCTCTAACTCGAGTTTCTCTTGGACTTCATCCTTTTTGAGCTCTTCCTTCTTAGTGTTGACAGCAAGTTGCTTGGGTTGAGCTTCCAGATCACACAAACAGTCTTCTATTTCCTTTTCCTCTTCCTCATCAATATTTTCAATAGAATTCACAATTACCTTCTCAAGAGTAGAGGGATGGTGCTGCCGTGCAAAGGCTTCTTTAGCCACCATTTCCACAAGGTCCATGCGAAAACAATTCTCTTCTTCACTCGGGCGATGCATAGCTTTAAATACATTAAAAGTGACCTCTTCATCTTGCACTTTGAGTCGAAGTTGGCCCTTTTGTACATCTATCAAAACACGACCAGTTGCTAGAAAAGGTCTCCCCAATATAAGTGGAACTTCTGCATCCTCCTCCATGTCTAGTATCATAAAATCCACTGGGAAGATAAACTTGTCCACTTTCACCAAAACATCTTCCAGAATACCATAAGGACGCTTGATTGATCTGTCTGCTAGTTGCAATGCCATCCTTGTTGGTTTCACCTCGCCACCTCCAAGCTTGTTCAAAATTGAAAGCGGCATCAAATTGATACTCACTCCCAAGTCACACAAGGCCTTCCCAATAGCAACACTCCCAATAGTGCAACGGATTGTAAAACTACCAAGATCTTTAAGCTTTGGAGGTAGTCCTTTGAAGTATCGCACTACACTCTTCTGTCAAGGCAACAGTCTCACCTTCTTTGAACTTTCTTTTCTTCGTGAGCAACTCCTTCATGAACTTTGCATAGGTGGGCATCTGCTCTAGTGCTTCAACAAAGGGTATGTTAATCTGTAACCTCTTGAAGATGTCAAGAAACTTGGCACACTGTTCTTCCTTCTCCTTTTTCTTGCTCAAGTGAGGATACGACAATTTCACATAAGAGGGGATCTCTTAAGGCTTGTCTCCATCTTTCAAAATTTGACTTTTAGTCCTCCTCAAAATTGAATTCTCATCCACTAGCTTCTCCCTCTTGTCTTTTTCACTTTCTTTTTCCTCCTCCTCTACTACAACCTCTTTGCCTTTTTCTTTATTCAAATCAGATTTTTCAGCAATCACCTCTGTTTTTTCATTAACTCTCTGATTTTTCACCAAAGGCTCGCCACTATCTTCCTCAAGGCTTTTACCACTCCTCAAAACAATAGCCTTACAATGCTCCTTAGGATTAGTTTGAGTATTACCTGAAAAACTGCTGCTAGATTGCTCCGCTAGTTGCTTTGCAATCTGTCCAACTTGAACCTCCAAGTTCTTTATAGAAGCATCGGTGTTTTTCTGGTTTGACATGGACATTTGCATGAACTGATTGAGGGTGTTCTCCAAGATAAAAGTCTGGTCTTGAGGCGGTTGTGTAGGAAGGGGCTTGCTTGCTTGTCCGGCATCTTGTTTCCAACCAAAACTCGATTGATTCCTCCACCCTTGGTTGTAATTGTTGGAGTATTGGTTGTTACCTTGCAGCCCATAGTTCCCCATATAATTAGATTCCTCATGGGAACTAGGTGGCGCCTTACAATTTCCATTATCATGATCTCCTCCACAGAAATTACATCTCATTACCTGTTGAGGTGGCATGGTTGTCCCTTGAACAGTTTGGAGTTGTTGTGGGAGTTGCGCTAGTTGCTTGGTAATGGACTCCAGTTGTTGTGTCATGAGCTTATTCTGAGCCAACAATGCAGTTTGTGAATCTCACTCCAACACTCCCCTTCTTGATGTGGGACCCCGATCATGATGCATCAAATAGTCATTAGATGCCATAGCCTCTATCAAAATCAGTGCTTCCTCTGCTGTCTTTGTGTTCATGGATCCTCCCAGTGAGGCATCCAACATATACCTGATTGAAGGCCTCAGTCCATTGCAGAATGTTTGCATCCGAGTAAGATCATCAAACCCATGATTTGGACATCTTTGGAGTAAGCCTTTGAACCTGTCCCATGTGTCATGAAGAGTCTCACCTTCTTGTTGGGCAAAGCTTATAATATCACCCCTTGTCTTCACAAATCTTGAGGTGGGGAAGAATCTTGCCAGAAATTTTGCCTCTAGGTCATCCCATGTAGTGAAGCTCCCCCTTGGGTGAGATTGGAGCCAAGACTTGGCTCTATCTCTCAGAGAGAAAGGGAACAACCTTAGGCGAATTGCATCATCGGAGGCACCATTTATCTTCACCGTATCACACAACTCCAGGAAGTTGGACACATGACTATTAGGATCTTCTTTCTCCAACCCGGCAAATTGATTCCGTGAAACCATATTGATGAGAGCTGACTTGATTTCAAAATTGTTGCAGTTCACTGGAGGCCTCACTATGCTAGTGACATGTCGATTGACATTTGTATTGGCATAGTCACCAAGTGTCCTCCGTGGTGGAGCACCTTCACCATTGTCTGCCATTCTGAGTCTTTCTTGATGCACTTGAGAGGTGGAAGTCTCTTGTTGTTCTAACAGTTTCTGCTCTCTTGCTTGCCTCCGATTTCCCCTAGTTGTTCTTTCTATTTCAGGATCGTAGAGGAGTTGGTCAGTCGGGGTAGTACCTCGCATGCACAAACAGTCTAGCAAACAAGAGTGTTAGCAGTAAATGTCAGTACACAACAGCAAACACGCCAGAAAAATGACAGCAAACCAAAACACAAAAATGACAGCAAATAGATTATAATAGAAAAAAAAATTGCTTAAATTAGTAACCGAAATGGGTATGCTAATATTGAAACACAGTCCCCGGCAACGGCGCCAAAAAACTTGTTGACGGATCTGAGCAAGTATACCCAGTCGTGCAAGTAATACGGTGGTGAGACCGTTTATCATTCCCACGAGGACTGTCACAAGTACTAGCACGTACCGAATCAATTACTATCTAAGCGGATATTTGGATTGAAGGGAGATCGATAGTAAATACCAAGCCCAAATAAGATTTAAACCTAAAACAACCAAAATAAAGAGAAAAGTTCTTTGTGGGTTTTTGTCGAACACTTGGGAGGCGGTAAAAAGGATTCTTCAATTATAAGAATGATGCTGGGATTAGGTTCACCAAACTTCATCCCCATGCAATGAAATGACTAATAAACAGTTTCTACTTCAATTATGACAATCAATCCTGAGACACCCCTTTGTGCCCCATTGTATTATTACATTAAAACCTTAATATTTATTTACTTAATCGCGCTCTTACTGTTGAAAATACGTAAAAATTAAAACTTAAATAATAATCATATAACTTCTACAAATACAAAACACACCAAAACTATATTACATAAATACACACATAATTATTATTTATTTTACACAACACGGTTTAGGGTATCCTCTCAGTAGGATCCCACACCGGTACTTATTTATACAAACATGCTTATAACTAATCGAAAGCAAGAAACGTCTTATATGACTCACTTGGCCCTAAACTTACTACGCTACATTATCGGGATCAGTAGATGGTTCTTCAGCGTCGACTTCATACTGAACATCGTTCAACTCTTCAACAATCTCCGTCTCGTATAGGGTTCCATCCATCTCCTCAAAGCAACATATTCCTTCTTCTGGTCTTCTAACGTAACAAAGTAGACATACACAAAAATACAGAAATAGGGAGATAAGAAACAGTTCTATCATCATAAGTGGAAAAGATTCATAGCATATAATACAATAATAGTCACAAACATGCATCATGCAAAATCAACAATCATCCTCAATTCAATAAATCATCCTCTACCCTTCAACTCATGCAACTAGACCTTTATGCCTTGACGTGGCCACTACTACTCCTGTCACACATCCCTCGTTAGGGATGCCGATCGATCGCCCAAGTGACACGTTCCCCACGCCGGTGCACATTCTTATCCATGGTAAGAATGCTCATGCAAAGCAATGACACTATAGCTGCAGAATCGTATCGTCGGTGCACACCCTGATTCTCTCTCTCACTCTGTCAAGGGTGCTCATGCAAAGCAATGACACTATAGCTGCACAACTTAAATTCTAATTTGGAACGGTCTACAAGAACTTCGGACCTCGTGTATCTCAAATACACGGTTATGAACAACAATGCAACACATGATTCTCACTGACTTTTATCAATAACAACCTAGTACCTCAAGCTTTTCCTCATATCCTCCACTTACATTCTATATCACATCACTTTTATAAAATAATAGCAAGGCACATCTAATTCATATTCAAAACTCTCACCCAAACAATCATCTCCCGAACAACATATATCCTTCCTTAAAATCAACTAAGCAATTTATCAAACCAGGCAGATCATGCATAACACAATATCAACAAAATATTCAAATATCATAAAATATCGCATATAGCAAATTATCACAACCAACATATCACAATCAACTCAAATAAGTAATAAATAAAGCCAAACATCCTCAATATCATAAAATCAACCTTAATGTCGATAAACCTACAATCCCCGAATCACCATTTTTTTTTACGGAAAAGGTTTTCAATGTGATTTTGGTCTTGTCGGTTACTCAACTACTAGTAGGGTTTAGGTCGCCCTACACAATTATTATATAATATGCTACTTATCGATTTCCGACGGTAGAATGATTCTTTCCCCCACCTGAGTTAGCACCGGAAACACGTACACGACGATCTTCGTTATCCCGCCACGAGTTAACACAACCACCTTCATTCAAACAACATAACTATAATAAATCAACTAACAACCATCTATGACACTTTAGGGCTAGGTTAGGCCCAAGACTTAGAAAATAGGTTTAGGGTTATCTTCTTAATGCTATCTTTTGGATCCTAGTTACTAGAGTCTTAACTAACATAGATTACTTATTACAAGACTAAAATTTGAAACAAAATCCTCTAACCTTTAGGGTTAGGGTTTCGGCCCATATTAGGAAAATAGGCTAGGAAATTTAGTTGGATTCAATCTCTTGGATAATGAAAGTGGAAGACATCACAAGATCATAGAAATTGGTTTCACATTAAAAGGATTTTTCTACACTTTTCTAGAATTATTTGAAGTTCTAGATCTAGGAATGGAAAAATATGATTCATGGCATAAACATGATAAATACATGAATATGAAAGCTTATATGATCAAGGAGATAAGCTTTTACCTCTTGAAGATTGAAGAAATGAAGAAAATGATCAACCTTCACTATGTTGAAAACTGGACAGCTTGAGGGTGTGATGGTATTGTGAGTGTATCTCACAATATACTCATCCAAAAATTACGATCTTTGGCTTGATAGAAAGATAAGAAGAAATGGAACAACTTTGGTGTTTAAGGTTTCATTTGGTTCGGATCATAACAGGGGTGAAAAGGGACTTCTTTCTGCTGTTTCGTGGGTTGCTGAGAATTCTGGGTAGTTTCTGTATTTTGAGCCTTTCTCCCCAATCCACTTATCCGTTTTTGATGATCTTTAGCTTGTTGGAAAGAAGAGAGAAAGAGGAACAACTTTTATGTTGAGTGTTTTCCGAGTTTCAGAAAGGAAGAGGGTCATATGTTTGGTGGGAATTCGGTGTTCTTAGGGTTTTGTAACTTAGTTGGTGGGGAAGATGAAGAGAATGAAGAAGATGAGTGAAATGGTGAGGGAGGACACGGTTTGGGGTATTTATAGGAGTAATCTTATGCCTTGTTTGGTTAAAAGGAATTGGTTTAATGGGTTTTATGATTATTAAATTAATATAAGCTTAACTAAGGTTATAATTAACTTAACTAAGGTTATAATTAACTTAACTAAGGTTATTTTGGCTAACCATGGTTAATAATATGTGGCTCACATTTGATGGAGGTGTGGCTGATTTTGGGCCACACAAAATGACTCACCAATGAGTCATCGATCTTATCCATAGCGGTTCCGGAAATTAACATCGTGACTCAAGTCGTTTACCCGATTTCAGTTTTTGAGAGGAAAATAATGAAACAAAAGCAAAATGAAATAGGTAATATTTATTGGAGGTGGATGCACGAAATTGGAGAGATGTGGGAGGTTTTCAACCACGTAAAATGAGTGGTTAAGAGTGCGTAGATGCGTCTTGTTAATACCCGCGAAAGCTTGGGGGTATTTTGGTCTTTTTACCTAAATGTCATGATTACTTGCATTTAATGCTCATAAATGCTTAGTGACTCATCCTCCATGAGTCATCATGTATGACTCATTGTCCCGATCTCTTGACGGGTTTCTGCACTTCCCTTCTCGACTCCGTCGGTTTCCCGATTAGGGTTTTACGCCCGTAAAAAGCGTAATATTTTATTTTCGGTTGAAAATTTTCAAAACAACCAAACTCGTTAGAAATATGATTTAAATATAAATCATTTCGTTCACGAGTCAAAATTAGGTTTTCTGCTCAGTAAAATTATACTGTCAGTGAAAACGCAGACCGGGTTCCGTCTGAATTTTCAACCCAAATTTTTATCGTAAGCTTCTACCCTAAAATAGAATATGGATATGATTTTTATTTCATAAAAATCAATCTCCATGAACTCGTATGAAAATATAAATAAATACATTTATACCGGTTAATACAGCGAAAATATTTTTACTGAAAAAAAATAAAAATCGGAAAATAAAAAGTAGGGTGTTACAAATCCACTAGACTACTCAAGCCCCGATTCCTCGGATGACAAGAGCCTAAATCCACTAATAGACCCTAATTCCTTAGGTGGCCTAGATTAATGAATTTGCATGATGATTAGGGATTACACGATTGCTAATAAACCTAAATCCATTCGTAGATACAAGGTTTACTAGGTGGTTGATTTCAGTTCCGGTTCTAATACGAATTTTCCAATTGCATATCAAAACACTAATCAAGTCATGGGGGTGCTAGCCACAACAAGCATTAAGCATATAAATCAATCACTCAATAAAGAAGTAAAAACTGTAATACAAGATCAAGTCAGATACATGAGAATTCAGAAATAGCTACACCTAACCCCAACAATGGGGGTTTAGCTACTAATGATCATAGCCAAAATCAAAGAAATAAAGATGAAAAAGAGAAGAGACTCCATAAAATCCTTGTGCAACTGCCCCTAGTTCAGAGAGTGTTTGAGGGTTTCCAAAAAACTGGTTCCTTCTGTTCTGCCTGTGCCTTTTTATAAATCAGGATTCGCGTCACGGCCGTGATGGCCATCACGGCCAGGCCGTGATGCTTTCTACCTTGGGCGCGCTTTCAAAATATGTTTGTCACTGCCGTGACACTCGTCACGGCTAGGCCGTGACCTCTTCTGTCTCCACCAATTGGTCTGTCACGGTCGTGATGGGCATCACGACTAGGCCGTGACAGATTCTGCCTAGGAGGGTTCTGACTCAATTATCCTGTCATGGTCGTGATAGGGATCACAGCTAGGCCGTGACAGCTTCTGACTTTTGCCTTCTTTCTTCTCAATTATTGCTCGATCACGGCCGTGATGGACTCTGATTGGGTCATTTTCTTCACTTTTCAAGCTCTGTCTTCATCCAAGCTCCATCATGGCTAATCTTGAGCATTTTTCCTTAAATTCCTGCAAAACAACACCAAGAAACCGCCTCACCCGATCCAAGGTAAAAACTAATAAAAATAAAACTAATCATGCCTAAACTATATGAAAATGCATGTAAAAATGTACAAGAAATATGATGCAACATCACACTATCAAGTCACCATGGTGAGTCATGGTGGTGACTCATCTTTACCATAAATGCTCATAAGTGCAAACCCTAGAATATCTAGGTATTTATGTAGTAACCTAACCTATCCTAGTTAATTGGCAACCATGGTCAAGATCAAGACATCATCAAATTGGTTTCTTCTTTCTCATTGTGGTGCACAACGCAGCCACACCCTTCAAACACATTCACCACAATTTTTCCTAGCGATGGTGATTACTAATACTAGATAGCTTATAATATTATATTTCTAACTTAACTTGACCTAGCTTAGTTAAAATCAACTATGGTTATTAAGGACACGTCTCCTATCCCTCAACCACTCAAATTACTTGACTGAAAACCTCCCACACCTAGCCAATTTCGTGGCTTCCCTATTCTCTTGATCACTTGATGAAATTCATTCATTCATTTCATCAAAATTCTCTAAGTCATTTCTCTCAAAAACCTAAGACTCCATGATGGCAAAGCTTGCATCTTGGATTGTTGTTTTCTTCATTTAAAAGTGAGGATAATCTTCTTCATCAAATTATCTCTCTTTATCAATCACTACTTCAAGTAAGAGGAGAAGAATTGAGAGATAATCCTCAATAATTACAAGAAGCCTTTGTTGGAAGCTTTGAACCCTAGTTGGAGCAGTCGCAGTGAGAGAGTCGCCATACACTCTTCAACCGTTGGATCGTTCTCAAATTTTAGAAGAAGGTTCAAGACTTGTGTTTCTTCATATCCAATGGTCAGAATTTTGAAATAATCTTCATAGTGAGGGATATTCATCTAGAACAGTTGGCCTAGGAGGTGAGGAACTCAACTCGGATACCATCTAACCTGTCACCATAGAATTGCGATCTGAGATTTGTTAACCGTTGGATCGGGATTAAACTTTGTGAGAAGGTTTAGGAACGATATTTATTCACTGTTACCGTTCATTTTTTTAATTAAAGGTCTGTTGCCAGAGATATGAAGCTCTAACAGTAGCTCTGTTTTGGTAGCTTTTTCCTTGTATTCTTGAGCTCATTTTTGAATCCGATTTCCCCTAAGTCCAACCGCGGTTCTCGTAAGTTTTTACATCGATTTTGTCTCTTGATTCAGGTAGATTTATTGGTTAGAACCTTATTGTTGTTTCGGTTGGTATTTCTTTGTTTCCGGTGAATTGTGGTGCCCGTCGTGTAATCAGGACGGAAAACGAAATGGTGGATGAGCGGGTATGGATGGTGGAAGAATTGTGGAAATGTTTCGAAAGTGTGCCGAGGTTCGTGACAGTAGCATGGACGCATTCGAAGCTGGTACGGGAAAGCACGCACGTCAATCAGGTGGGAAAAAGAAATATCATGTTGTTGGAACGAATAAGTAGCGTATAATTTATAATAATGGTGTAGGGCGACCTAATTCAGGATTGTAGGTTTATCACCGTTAGGATAATTTTATAATATTCGAGGATGTCTGATTTTATTACTGTTGAACTGCTTGTGATGTGCTGGTTGTGGTAAACTTCTTTATGTGATGTTTTGTGTTACCTGAATATTTTATTATTGTTTTTAATGTGTA
Organism: Sophora flavescens; assembly: GCA_030762895.1. Lineage (NCBI taxonomy): Eukaryota > Viridiplantae > Streptophyta > Magnoliopsida > Fabales > Fabaceae > Sophora > Sophora flavescens. Next base: position 103,942,435 of record CM061070.1, read on the forward strand.
TGATCTGTTTGGGTTGATGACGTATAACATTTGTTATTTTATAATTAGTTAGCATCTAGGAGATGATATATGTTGTTCGGGAGATATGTGTGTGGGTGAGAGAATGAATGTGATTAGAGGTGCCTTGCCTAATTAAGTTATTTTATAGATGAGATTATGAGATATTATTTGAGGATTTATACGAGTTTCTGGTGAGAGGTTGAGGCACTAGGTTATGACCTCATAAGAGTCATGCTACTTGAATCATTACATTGTGTAGCGTCATGCTACTTGAACCATTCCATTGTGTAGCTCATGCTACTTGCATCATTACATTGTGTAGCATCATGCTACTCACATCATTACATTATGTAACGTCATGCTACTGTGTGGTTTAAGACCACTTATATATATATATATATATATATTATAGAGGGATGCACTCGCTTGGACGAAGGACTAACATTCCTATTAGGATGGAGATGGTGTGACAAGATTTAGTGGTCATGTCTACATAAAAGTTTAGTTGCATGAGAGTAAAGGTAGAGGTTGATATCGTAATTTGATGATGATTGATAGTTATGTGTGATGCTTGTCTTTGACTGTTATTATATTATATGCTATGTACTCTTTTCCGCTTATGATGATAGAACTGTTTCTTATCTCCCTATTTCTGCATGTTGTGTATGTTTACTTTATTCCATGAGAAGACTCTATGGAAAAACCAGTTACTGAGGAGTTGGATGGAACTCCGTATGAACCTGATGCGGGAGGACGAGCCGTGGATTCTAGCAATATAGTTTAGGGAGTGTATGGCCAGTGAGTCTTACAAGACGTTTTATTTTCCACTAATTATAAACAGTTGGTATGACTAAATACCTGTGAGGGATCCTACTAATAGGATACCCTAAACAGTGTTTTGTATTGTAATGGATAAACATGGACGTGTTTATGTAATATAACTATGGTGTGTTTAACTTTCAGAATTGTATGCGTTGTATTTAAGATTTTAATATCTTCGTATTTTTTAATTAAATAATTAATGGCACAATGGGGCACAACGGGGCACAGACTCCTCTCAAGTCTTCTCCATCGGTTCTTTGCTCCCTCGGGTAGTTTGCTTGAATTTGTGAATTTTAGATGTTGGTATTTAGATGAACTATTTATGTAATGTTGTCAAAGTCATTTGTGCTATATGTCTACCACTTTTTTGGTGTGTTTATTCGGTCAAGCTGGCTTTGGGTATCATATTGATGTAATGATGCGTTAATTGGATTCATAAAAAGGAAAAAAAAAGGTGAATTGAATCCTTAATCCATGTGTGTATGTCTCCTTGTTACTTTGTAGTTTGTTGTGATTTATTTGCAGCTAGTTAAGTGATTAGTGCTTTGAAAAATTAAAATTGTGCTAGTGCTGCAGTTTTATTTGGTATTTCCAATGAATTGTAAGGTGTTTACTAATTGTCAGTTTTGTGTTCCAGTTTTTTATTAGGAAAGTTTCATTTTATCTTATGTGGATAGATCATATTAGATAATAAGTTGTGGCATATGGGATTCTAAGTTGTGACTTGGTATAAAATTGCCATTAGGCTTCATTTGAAATTAGGGGATCTGAAGGCATATAGGGTCCAAAAGCCATCAGAAACACGGTTAAGTTTGGGATTGTGTGTGTGTGTGTGTGTGTGTGAGGATTTTATTGTGCTTGCTTCTGGAATGTTGAACTGCATTGGGATTTTAGTTGTTACCTTACCTCAACATGAACTGTTGGTGGGAAACAATTTTAATCAAGATATTTACCATAAACTTGTGACTTGAATTTAATCACTTATTTTTGAACAGGCTGTTGAATTTAATCACTTGCAGCACCCCTCGATCTTTGTCACTATTTTCAGTCTTTGCTGGGAGTTGAGGTAAGTTAATTACATCTTTATTCTGCCTTGATTTGTGTGCCTTTATTATGCCTTCAACTTTCCTGGTTAGGTGTCATTAAGATAAAGGCTCGTAGTACAATTACTGATAACATAATCAACCAGCCTAAAAAAGATGTTTCGTACCAAGATGGTGAGTTTTCAGGGCCGCATGTATCGTTGGATATCACGTCGGACATCATTGTTAATTCTCTAGCAGACATTTCTGGTGATGGGGAAGAAGTTGAAAGAGAGTTAATGGATCAATCTCAGTTGGACGATTCTAGCGAAGACACATTCCAATCAAGTGAGACTGATGAGAGTGAGGGTGAATTTAGTGATGGAGATTCTACTTAGGTAATTTATATATGTATTATTCACTGTGTAATGTTTATTCATGTCTAAACTTGTTGATTAATTAGTTATTATTTATATTGTGATGTAATAGTTTTATCATTTTTTACACATATGGCAGATTCCATTAGAGGTAGGGGCAGCGTGGTGATCGTCGGGGAGGTCATGGCAGAGGTCTTGCTGCGAGAGATCCTCCCCCGACCGACACACCGACTTCTAACATTTATTAATACTTTAATTTTCCTGCAACTTTCTGCCCGCGAAGGGCCCTTCTGATTCAATCTCGAAGATCATAAAGCAGAAGCTTAATGGTCCATGGCTACCAGGAAGGGGATCCCTAAGGGCCATAGGGATCAGCTGTTTAAAATTTAAGGTAACAATTTATTATATTATTTAAAATAAATTTACATTACCTATTAATTTAAATTTAGTTAAATATATATAAGAATTGCCTAACAAGTGTATGTTGCAGAAAGAGTATAGGTGGAACCAAGCATTGAAGAAGATCATCACGGCCATATTTGAGCATAAAGGCTCATTGGCCATGAAGAATGCCATGAACAAGCTGAGGAAGGGTGAGGATAAGGGGAAATGGTTGGATCCGGAGATCAAGAAGGGGCTGGAACAATACTGGGCTACTGAGAAGTTGCAAGAAAAGCAGGCCACAGCTCGGCATAATCGAGCTTCTAATGGTGGTGCATGTGCCTACACCGGCGGCTCTAAATCAGCCATCGCTCACTTCGATGAGCTGGTACTACTTTAAAATTGATTATTTTAGCGTACTATTTAATTAGTTTTCATTTTTTAATATCCTTATGAATTTAAATATTTTTTTATATATGCAGAAAGCACAGAAACAGCGACTCCCCACTGCTATGGAGTTGGTGGAAAGGACGAACAAGTTGAATTCGGGGGAATGGGTCAACGACAAGGCCTGTAACTATGTTGTAAGTAAAAAACATTTTAGTATATACTAGTAATTTATTATTTTTAATTTGTTAATATTGTTTATAACTATAACTAAATCTCTTCAACTATACTTTGCAGGTCAACTTTAACGAGAAGAAGGACGATGTCATATCACGTGCCTCACAGTCACAAGATAAGGCCTTGACTGGTGAGGGGCCCGCTCTTCTATCTCCGTCGATGACAATGCCATATATTTGGAGGTCGTCGGGGGCATGAACAAGAAGGGGCACTTGTATAACCTCGGACACTTGGGCAGCGAGTTTATCGCTTCGTTGTCCGGTACACCTGCTACTTCGAATGCGGATACCGTCCATCCAAAGCAGTTCAACCAGATGCAGGACACCATCACGCAGCTGAATGTGGAGCTTCGGGAGAAGAGGGAGATTAAGCGGCTGATGGAGGAGTAGATTGCACACTTGACTCAGGTATACCAGCAACCAGCAGCTGGTGCAGACGACCATCGAGCAGGGCCAGACACTGCAGTTGGTGTTGGAGCAGATGAGGATCCAGCCTCCAATTTCTCAAGGTGATGCTCTGACAGTTGTGCCACCTACTACTGCTCCTCCAGTTCTGACGCATCTTGCTACTGATGATGCTGCTCCAGAGGACGAGGAGATGGCAAACGTTGGTGGCACGGACGGTGAGGACGGCCGGTCGCCTCCGCGTCCACCTCCGCCTCATGACTGATGACTTTCATTTGTATTTTTTCATTTTATGGAGTTTACAAATTTTTATTGTATGACATTTTTGTTTATTTATATGATACTATCATTATTTTTATATTGGTGAGTTGCCTTAGTAAATTGAAGAATATTAAAGTAAAAACAAAAGTAATTATTAATTTTTAAAATAAATTTTAAAAAATAAAAAAATAGTATTAGCGACCAAAATAGAAACCCCTAAATTGGTCGCTCGACTTAAATTACAAAAAAAAAAAAAAAAAAATTAAATTATTTCATGTTTAGCAATCGAATTATTGGTCGCTAAGTTATTATAGCCAACATTGGCGACCGAATTAGCGACCGCATATCAGTAACCAAATTCAGTTGCCCTGATCATGCGACAAACTCAGCTGCGACCGAATTATATAATTTAGCGACCAGATTATTAGTCGTCATGTTGCGACCGAATTGAAAACTCGGTCGCTAAAATCTTAGCGACCAGGGTTTCTGCCACCCCCTTGATTCGGTCCCTAATTCGGTCGCTAAACAAGATAGCGACCGAATTAGTATGTAACAAGTTTATTTTAAAGTGTGTTGAGTGCTGAAGGATAGTTCCCTACAATTTTTCACCGGAGAATGCTAATCAGCGCGCAAGCACCGGATAAGAAATCAAGAAAGATTTTATTGAGAAATATGTATATTCAATATTTTAAGAGGTGTTATTATATTTATATTTTTAATGAAAATTAATGTTTATTGAATTTCTTAATCAATATCCTAAAGTCATTAGTAAGCAAAACCCTTTTAATACAACATATCAAATGATGTATGTCCTGGTTATTTCAAATTGAGACTTGTAAAATGTGCTAATTTTTTTTAATCCAAAAAAGGCATGCAAAGGCATCACAATGACAACTGACATCCCAACTATGTTGGCACCCCAAAAGCCACACCAATCATCTGTAGTACACCCATAATATTATTAAAAAACTAAAATAAAGAATACAAGAAAGCAATGGGGAACATAGACCAAAACCCATGCCAAAAATTATTTGAACATATAATTAGGAAGACCAATCCTATCACGATAGAAGTCTTCACTAATTATACTAGGAAAAGAATCCCACCACCAATGAAAACCTTGCAAGGTGCAACTATGTGAAGCAATTTTATCGGCACAGTTATTGCCTTCACGAAAAATATGATAAAAAATAAGAGACGTCCTAGAGGCTAAATTAATACTCCCTATGGACTTAATCATAAGTAAAGAACTAATTTCACACTTATTAAGGAAGTTAGTTAATTTAGTTTAATTGTCTTGATTTATGTAAAAAAAAAGAGTAACAATTATTAGCCGTCATCCACAAAGCTTCTGCATGATCCATGGCTGCCGCGCCTCAAGCCATCTGCCCATGGAGTTTTCTAGCCTTGGAGGCGTCCCAATCTCCTTCGCACACAGCCCCCTCTCAAAGGAAAACTTTTGCCCAGGCTCTTAATAACGCTTGTGATTTCCCCTATAGCTAACTCCCTCGCCCCCGACTAAAGGGTGAAACTGTTTCAATTAAAATCCCGGAGGAGGAATATAAAGCCGGTTTAGAAAGTTGTAAAAACCATCTACATGGCCGTCTAATCCTCTCCAAAGGTGAGCAGCCAATCAAGGTGAATGAATTGAGAGCCAAGTTATCGACCCTGTGGAAACCTTTGAATCAATGGGCAATGATCTCCCTAGGAAAAGGTTTTTATGAATTCTCTTTCGCTTATGTAGAGGACCTCCGAAGTGTCTGGGAAATTGGTCAATGGAATCACAGTCCGGGGATTCTACGTTTGTCCTCTTGGACACCAGATTTCAACCCGTACAATCAAAAGCAATCCTCTGCACAGTGTTGGGTCCGCATCTTTGGTCTGCCTCAAGAATACTGGAGACCGAAGATTATTTTTGCAATTGTGGGGGGTTTGGAAATTCCTATCAGTTTCGACGACGCCACAAGCAAGAAGACTTTCGGTCACTTTGCAAGGGTACTAGTTGATATTGATCTAAAGGCGAAACTGCACAGTCATGTAATTGTGGAGAGGAAGGATCATGATTTTGTTGTCAATATAGAATACGAAAGGCTCCCTGCTTTCTGTACTTTTCGCGTAACATTGGTCATTCTCTCTCTAATTGCAAACGGATGAATGGCAAGAACGCGGGAATGAATTCGATCGCCCACGGTGAGAAATTCACGCAAGACTTATGTGCCTAAGAACACTGATCAGAACACTGCTGTTATTAATTCTCAGCGTCAGCCCCTTGTCAATAATGGCGTTGCTGCAACATTGGATCCAGAAGGTGTTCCTAATCTGATTGCCTTGGCTAACAATGCTGATTATGTTTCTGCAGAATTTCTGGATCACCAACCTGCAACCCAAGGTAATGTCAATCCAGTTGCTACTGCTAATAATGTTGAATCTGTTTCTGCAGAATACCCGGATCTCCATCCAGAATTTGATGGGGTCGTTGTGACTGCTGTGAACCCCCTCGGTAGTTTTGTTTCAACGCTTGACCTTAATCTGATCCAACAGCCAGTGGTTGCTGTGGAATTTATCTCAGATCAGCAACTACTCCAGAATGGCGTTTTGGACTCTCCAATTGGTGCAGTAAATTCTGTTTCTGTCTCTGTGGTTGGTACTGTGGTGGAAGACTCTCTCCAATATTCGGACACCATAAATAATTATGTCATTAGGAATTCTGCTTCTGCTGCGTTACAAGATTCTGTTTTGCAAACTACTATCGCAATTGACAACCAGATTTCAAATCCGAATATGGCTCGGGACTTGAGAATTGTTGGCAGATTATGGAGTGATCAATTGGAGGATGAGGAAGACGGGGTTAACCCTCCAAACTCTGCTCTGGTTCATGATGACTCCCTTGCGGTTAAATATATGACGGACAATCAGAATTCCTTTCCGGTTTTTACAGTGGTCCTAAGCAAATCTCAAAAGAAGAAACTTAAGAAAAAGGCTAACCAGAATTTGAAGAAGGATCATCTAAAAGCCCGTAATAGGGCTGGACCTCAAAACTTTGCCTAATGAAGATGCTTTATTGGAACGCTAGAGGCGTTGCCAACCTAGACACTAGGTTAGTTCTCAAAAGGTTGCTTCTTATGAATAAACCAGAATTTCTTTTCATTGCTGAACCGTGGATTAGGATTGATCAATTTCCTAGAAGATTTTTCAGTAGCTTGCATCTTAAAGTTTTTGCTGTTAATGATAGAGGTAATTTGGCTCCAAATCTTTGGTGCATTTGCCAGGAAAACATTTCTCTAACTGTTATTAGTAGCTCTACTCAGCATGTCTCTTTTTCTATCAATTGGGAGAATCGCTTGTTATATTGCTCTACTATTTATGCGGCCACTAATTATCTTTCCCATAGGATTTTGTGGAATAAGTTAAATTCGTTGCAGGATAGCCACCCAGGCCCTTGGTGCTTCATTGGTGACTTCAACGCCATTTTAGGAAATCATGAGCATAGAGGCAGATATGCTTCGTCTCAAATTTCATGTAATGACTTCAAAGATTGGTCTGATGCTCATAGCCTCTCTCATCTTCCTACAAGAGGTTCCGTTTACACCTGGTCCAATGGAAGAAGGGGTAACAACCTCACAGAAAAGCGGTTGGATAGAGTGGTTTGCAATGATGCTTGGTTGGATTCTTGGACAAGCGTCTCTTGCTGCACCTTAACTAGAAGTAAATCTGATCATTTTCCCATCCTTTTATCTCTGGAAACAGCAGCCATCTCTCACAGCTCGTCTTTCAAATTCCTCAGAATGTGGGCTCAACATCAGGATTGCAGTGGTATTGTATCGAACGCTTGGAAGTTGCATGTTGTTGGTTGTCCAATGTACGTTCTTTCTGAAAAATTAAAGCATCTGAAACATAAGTTGAAGGTTTGGAACAGAGATGTGTTTGGCAATGTTCATGACAGGGTTAGCAAGGCTCAACAGGCCATGGACAAAATTCAAGAGCAAACTTCTGTGCTTGGCTTTTCTGATGATAGATCTGAGCAGGAAAAAGCTGCCCAAATGGAGTTAAGTCTTGCTCTTTCATTTCAGGAGGAATTCTGGAGAGAAAAATCCAGAATTGATTGGCACTCCAATGGTGGACAAACACGTCCTTCTTCCATAAGGTTACTAAATTCATAAATACAACCAAGAAAATGTCCGTGTTGAAAAAGGATGGTTTGATTCTGGATAGAACAGCGGATATAGAATCTCATGTTTGTGAATACTACACTACGCTGTTTGCCTCTAAGTATAATTGCAGTGATAACGGTTTGATTGAGCAAGTCATATCTCCTACAGTGAGCCTTGAGGACAACATTATGCTGACCAATCTTCCCTCTTTGGAGGAAGTCAAAAATGCAGTTTTCTCCATGAATGTTAATGGTGCCCCAAGGCCTGATGGTGTTGGAGCCTTTTTTCTATCGTAGATTCAGGATGTGGTTGGGCACGATGTTTTTGATGTTGTTCTTCAGTTCTTCCAGCAAGGTTGGATTTTGCCTAACTTCAACTCTAATGTGGTGGTTTTAATTCCCAAGTCTCCGGAGGCTGTGTCAATTGATCAGTACAGACCAATCTCCCTGGCCAACTTTAAATTCAAAATTATTACAAAGGTTTTGGCTGACAGGTTAGCTGTGGTGGCTCCTAAGATTATCTCAGAAAATCAAAGGGGCTTCATCAAAGGTAGACATATTCATGACTGCATTGGAGTTGCCTCCGAAGCTGTGAATCTTATGCACAAACGCTCATTTGGAGGTAACATTGCTCTAAAGATTGATATCAAGAAGGCCTTTGATTCTTTAGATTGGAATTTTCTGCTTAAGGTCCTTCACCAGTTTGGCTTTGATCCTATTTTCTGTAATTGGGTGAAAACTATCTTGCTCTCTCGCAAAGTCACAATTTCAGTCAATGGTAATCCAGTCGGTTTTTTCTCTTGTAAGAGGGACGTTAGACAAGGTGATCCTCCATCCCCCCTCCTTTTTTGTGTGGCTGAGGAAGTACTTAGCAGAGCTATCTCTCTTCTTGTCCAGCAAGGGAAGCTGTTGCCTATGACGAGTCCCAGAGGCTACCAAGTGCCTTCTCATGTGTTATATGCTGTTGCGTATGACGAGTCCCAGAGGCTACCGAAGAAACATGGATTGTTTAATGTCTTTGTTTTCAAGGTACGGTGAGGCCTCGGGCCAATTGATTAGTTTAGACAAATCCAGAGTCTACCACGGGAACGTTCCATCTAGAAGATTGGCGGAGATTATTAATACCCTTGGTTTTAAACTGGGTCATCTCCCTTTTATTTATCTTGGTGTGCCCCTGTTTAGAGGCAAACCAAAGAAGATTCATCTGATGCATATTGCAGACAAGATCAAGATCAAGTTGGCTAATTGGAAGGGTGCAATGCTGTCCGTTATGGGAAGGGTTCAGCTGGTCAAGTCTACAATTCAGGGTATGTTACTCTACTCTTTCCATATTTATGCTTGGCCCGCTTCCTTGTTAAAACTGCTAGACACCTGGATTAGAAACTTCATTTGGTCGGGTAACATCGATTCTCGGAAGATAGTCACAATTGCCTAGAACACCATGTGCGCCCCTTTTAATGAGGGTGGCCTCGTATTGAGATACCTTAGCTCTATTAATAAAGCGGCCTTGCTGAAAAGATGCTGGGAGCTAGTTTCTTCGGACAAACAATGGGCGTTCCTCCTTCGTGCCAGGGTCTTTTTGAAAAAAACCCCTATTCAGTATCACATAAGCTCTTCGATTTGGGCCGGGATGAAAAATCAAATCTTGACTGTCCTTGCTAACAGTAGATGGAATGTTGGAAATGGCTCTAATATCAATTTCTGGACTGATTGTTGGCTGTCCAGTCCTATTGTTGATCTTCTGGACATCCCGGATAGTGTGCACCATTTATTGCGGGCCAAAGTAGAGGATTTTATTGATCACGGCAAATGGAAGATCCCTCAAGCCATTTTGGAGTGCAATCAGATTCTGTCCTCTGAACTCAGCCGTATAAGCATCCCTATCTCCCCTGTGAATGATTCATTGTACTGGGCCGCTTCTAATTCTGGTGAGTTAACCTCGAAAGATGCCTACAATTTTCTGTTTCCAAGAAGATCTGCTTTATCTTGGTGTAAGCTTATTTTGTCCACTTCTATTCCTCCATCCAAATCTTTCCTCATCTGGTGCCTCTTTCACAATAAGGTCCCAATTGAGGATAAGCTCTGGTCTCGTGGATGTCATGTAGTTTCCATTTGCAGTTTGAGTTGCCAGGCATATGAAACTTCAGATCATCTTTTTTTTGGTTGCAGCTTTGCTCTTCGGTTCTGGCGCTGGCTTAGTTCTGTGCTGAACATGGCTTTTGATACTTCTTCAATCCACACAGTCCTTTCGGTTTGCAGCAGAAATTGGAGCTCTCAAGTCAGAGACATCATTGTCTCAGCCATTGTAAACGTGATTGGGGGTATTTGGTTCTGTAGAAACCAGCTTAAATTTGAAGGGAAGGTTATCTCTTTCGAGGCTTCTTTGAATTGGTCCGGGCTAACGTGGCTTTATCTGGGAATTCTTCTACAGGTTCCATGTCATCTGCCATTGGGGATTTCAATATCTTAAAGCACTTCCAGGTTATTGGTAAGCCCAACCGAGCTCCTGTGATTAAGGAGGTTTTTTGGTATCCTCCAAAAACGGGTTGGGTTAAGGCTAACAGTGACGGCGCAGCCAGAGGTTCCCCTGGAAGGGCTGCTTGTGGTGGCATTTTCAGGGACAGCAGCTTAGCTATTCTTGGTTGTTTTTCCTATCATATTGGCATATCTGATGCTTTCTCTGCTGAGATCATGGGCGCCATTCTCGCCATTGAGTTGGCACATAAGAAGAATTGGCGCAAGCTTTGGCTAGAGTGTGACTCAAAGTTGGCAGTGGAATCTTTCTCCAATCCCAAGTTGGTTCCTTGGCCGCTTCGTAACAGATGGATGAATTACCTGAGTTTAACTAAGGAAATGCATTTTGGTTGCTCCCACATTCTTAGAGAGGGTAATTCCTGCGCTGACAAATTAGCCAACTATGGCATTCTTTCCCAGGGGTTTGTTTGGTGGGATTTAGGTCCTAGCTTTATTTTACAAGATTTCTTCCGGAATAGGATTGGTCTCCCTAATTATAGGTTTAAATAACTTTGTTTCTTCCATGGGTATTGGTGTTGTCCCCCCATGCTTTATACTCTTTTCTTCTTTTTAATAAATTTGTGGTGTGCAGCAAGTGATTGGTGGTGCTTGGGGTGCCAACATAATTGGGATGTCAAGTATCCACAGTGATGCCTTTGCACCCCATTTTGCTTTAAAAAAAAAAGAAGAAACACTGACATTAAATGGAGTTGAATTGGTTGAATTTTGCTTATATTTGAGTTCACAAAATACAGGTATTTTTTTGTTTATAATTGAATCCAGAGGGAGTACAATTTTTCCACCTATTCCTAATCTTCCAAGGAACAATGCTAAAATATTTGAAATCTTGAATTACTAATTGAGAGTTACACTTAATCCAAAACTTATGCCATAGTTTCTGTAACACCCGATTTTTCACTGTTTTAATATCGGTAAAATAAACAGAAATGTTTATATTTTTATTTTAAAACTTAGAAAATGATTTTGGATAAACCAAGATCATATTCGTACTCTACTTTACCGTAGAGAGTTACGATTAAATTTTGGGTCGAAAATTCAGATGGAACCCAGTCTGCGTTTTAATGACAGTAAAAAATTTACTGCTCAAATGACCTAATTTTGACTCGTGAACAAAATACTTAGGGTTTTTATGGAGTTTCCAACGACTTTGGCTATTTTAAAATTTTTCACTTAAAAAGTGAAATAATATATATTATGCGGGCATTATACGAAATCGGACAAACGACGGAGCTGAATACGGGATTTCCGGGACCCGCTAAGGGATAAATAGTAAGTCATTCCAAGATGACTCATAAGGATGAGTCATGTAGATGACTCACAAATGTCATGATGGCTTTTGTAGGGAAATTACTATTATGTCCTTAAGTTGTCTTTATATCACAAAATTGCCATTTTGTAAGATTACTTCTTTGCCCCTAAAATTTTATGGCTTGGACCCTTTTACCCCCCAATTTCCACGGCCCAACCCACCATTGGAGCCCATTCCATTCCTATTTAAGCAACACTTCATCATCTTCATGAGTTTTCTTTCATTTTCTCTGAAAACCTTAAGTTTCCATAGCCAATTTTGTGAAGAAACCACTTGATTCCTTGCTCATTTTCAATATTCAAGAGGTATACAATGCTCTTCTCACTTAATCATCACTATGTTCTTCATTCATTTTTATGATTTGAAGCCATGATCATTATGTTGCATCTTAGGATTTTCATGTTAAAAAATTCATAGAAAATCATAGAAAAATCCTATGATTATGAATCCAATTTCTATGATCTTATTATCATCTCTATATTTAAGATCCAAGAGTATACATCAAACAAAATTTATTGCCTATTTATTTTACCAAGACCGAACCTAGCTTGGTGTGGGGGAAGGAACTTTGTTCATTTTTTTTTAGCAAATCACGTTTGACTTTATCCTATTTTTTCATGTATGTGTTGAATCCAAATGAAACCTCTAACCCATTATTTTCCTCATGGCCGAATTAGGGTTCTTGAAAGATTGGAAGTGTTTTTTTCAATCCTTGTATTTTAATCATTGTTTTAGGGTTTTAAGTGATCAAGGATCGCCCTCCATCCAAATCATTTGTTACATGGAGGCTAATTGAAAACAGATTGCCTACTGAAGATCATCTGCAGAAGAGAGGATGCACGTTGGTTTCCATTTGCAGCTTGTTCTACTTGGATGCTGAATCTTCTAAGCACCTCTTCTTTAATTGTCCCTATGCAAAACAATTATGGCAGTGGCTTGGCTCTATGATTAATCTCCAGGTGAACTCCTCTTCCATACATTCCATTCTTCCAATTTATAATAAACCTTGGAGCCTTCAGTTGAAGGATACGATTGCTACAACTATCATAAACATCATTTGGATAATTTGGTTCTCCAGAAACAAAAGGAAATTTGATAATAAAATTATCTCAGTCAGAGCTTCTCTTAGTATAATAAAAGCTTCTATTTATCTTACTGGTAACTTGTCCACAAACTCAATGTTCCCTACTGTTGAGGAATCAAATATCCTTAAGCTTTTTAGTGTTAAAGGGCATCCTGGCAAGGCTCCCTCGGTTATCCGGGTGGACTGGATTCCTCCTATGTGTGGATGGATCAAAGTGAATACAGATGGTGTAGCTAAGGGTTCTCCTGGAATTGCTGGAGGTGGTGCAATTTTCAGAGATAGAAGTGGTGCTGTTTTAGGGTGCTTTGCTGAGTTCTATGGCTTTCTAGACTCTCTCTCGGCTGAGCTTTGTGCAGCAATGTCTGCTATTTGTGTTGCAACTGACAGGGGTTGGACCAAATTATGGATGGAGTGTGATTCCCTTCTAGTAGTCCAAGCCTTCTCCAATCATAATATTGTTCCTTGGAAGCTAAGAAAAAGTGGAAAAACTGTATTGCAATGACATGAAACTTTGATTTCAGAATTTCTCATGTATTTAGAGAGGCTAATCATTGTGCTGATAAGTTAGCCTCCTTTGGGGTAGTTTCAAAGCAATGTACTTGGTGGAACTTGATTCCAAATTTTATTAGGTTAGACTTCTATTGTAATAGGTGGGGTCTCCCTAACTATAGATTCAAGTAGCTTTTCATCTCTTGCATGGGTTTGGTCTATGTCCCCCCATGCTCCTTGTTCTCTTTTATTCTTTTTTAATAATACTTTGGTATGCTGCAGATGATTGGTAGTAGTAATGGTGCCAACCTAGTTGGGATGATTACCTCTATAGTGATACCTTTGCATACCCTTTTTTGATTTAAAAAAAAGTGATCAAGGATCACTAACCAAAGAGCTCGGGAATTTTCAAGCTCTAGTCGAGATGAGCGGGAAGATAGCGAAGATGAGGAAGGGAAGAGACAATAGAGGGAATGCTGGAGGACCTTCTCGATCCAAGAACCAGTATCAGAACCAAAACCAGAGTCAGAAGGGGAAACAGGATCAGAGGAAACCTTATTTCCGACCACCAGGAAATAATCAAAGTCAGCAACAACATCGTCCGGATGTTTCTGCAACTGGAAATGGACGCCAGAGGAATCAAAGTCAAGGCTAAGTTAGAAAATATTTTAAGTGTGAGAACCCAAATCACATGGCGGATAAGTGTCCAATCGGTGGAGTCAAATGTTTCAAATGCAATCATTGGAGACATTTCGCTAGGGATTGCACTGCACCAAAACGTGGATCTGCGGTCAACAACACCAGGACCAATAAACCGACGGCGAAGGGGAGAGTTTACACTTTGAGTGGTGCTGAAGCTTCAAACTCCGATGATCTCATACAGCGTGATTGCGATATTGACGGTAATCTCTTAACTGTACTTTACGATTCGGGTGCGACTCATTCATTTATTTCGATGGATTGTGTGAAACTGTTGAAATTACCTATTTCTTCATTACCATATGATCTGATTGTTTCAACTCTTACTGCTAGGACGGTTACTGTCAATTCTATATGCTTGAACTGTCCTATTATTATTTAGGATAGACATTTTCTTGTTGATCTGATCTGCTTGCCTTTAATACAGTTAGATGTAATTTTAGGCATGGATTGGTTATCTTCCAACCATATTCTTATAGACTGTGCCCACAAAACCTTAATTTTTCCTAAGGATGAGATTTCTGGGTTTTTGTCTGCTAATCAAGTAAAAACTTCTTTGAAAGAGGGAGCTCAATGATACATGTTACTGTTTTCCTTAGACGTTAAGAATGAGTTAGACTTACAGTCCATACCTGTTGTCAATGAGTTTCTTGAAGTTTTTCCTGAAGATGTACCTGGACTACCGCTTGTTCGGAACATAGAGTTCGCGATTGATCTGGTACCAGGCACTGGACCGATATCCATAGACCATATTGTATGTCGCCATCAGAGCTAGAGGACTTGAAAGAGCAGTTGGTGGAACTGATGAGAAAAGAATTTATTAGACCCAGTGTGTCACTGTGGAGAGCTCCAGTTTTACTGGTACAGAATAAATACGGAACTTCTCGTTTATGCGTAGATTTTCGTCAGTTGAACAAAGTGACAATCAAGAACAAGTATTTGCTTCCGAGGATAGACGACTTGATGGATCAGTTACATGGAGCGGCTGTTTTCTCAAGGATAGACTTGCGATCGGGCTATCATCAAATTCGTGTGAAGGAAGAGGATATACCGAAAATAGTGTTTCGAACATGCTATGGGCATTATGAGTATCTTGTGATGCCGTTTGGAGTGACGAATTCTCCTGCAATATTCATGGATTACATGAATAGGATTTTTCGTCCTTATCTAGATCAATTTGTCGTTGTCTTTATAGACAACATTCTAATTTATTCTCCTAGTGAAGAAAAGCATGTTGAACATCTCAGTGTGGTTCTTCGAATTTTAAAGGAGAAACAGTTATACGCAAAACCCGAAAAGTGCGAATTTTGGTTAGATCATGTTCAATTTTTAGGACACGTTATCTCAAATGAAGGAATCGCGGTGGATCAGTCAAAAGTTGAAGCTATTTTAAAATGGGAAAAACCAAAGAAGGTAATAGAAATCCGTAGTTTCGTGGATTTAGCTGGATACTATATGAGATTCATCGAGGGATTTTCCAAAATAGTAGGACCTCTTACCCAATTAACTCTAAAGGACCAAGCATTTACATGGACCGAGGCATGTGAAGAAAGTTTCCTGGAGTTAAAGAGAAGGTTGACTACGTCACCTGTGTTAGTATTACCTGATCCTAAGGAACCTTTTGAGGTATACTGTGATGCTTTGAATCAGGGGTTAGGTTGTGTACTAATGCAAAACCGGAAAGTTGTAGCTTATGCTTCAAGGCAATTGAAGATTCACGAGAGGAATTACCCTACTCATGACTTGGAATTAGCAGCAGTGGTTTTTTCCTTAAAGATTTGAAGACATTATTTGTATGGAGCGGCGTTTAACGTATTTAGTGATCATAAAAGTTTGAAATACCTTTTTGATCAAAAAGAGCTCAACATGCGGCAGAGACGCTGGTTGGAATTTTTGAAGGATTATGATTTTCAACTCCAACATCATCCTGGAAAAGCAAATGTAGTAGCGGATGCCTTGAGTAGAAAGTCTATGCATGCATCTACAATGATGGTTAAGGAACAAGAATTGTTAGAACAATTCCGAGATATGCGGTTAACAGTTGAGATGTCACCAGGAAAGCTTTGTTTAGGTATGATTATTGTTTCCAATAAATTGATGGAACAAATACGAGACAAGAAAGTGATCAGTACCTACAAGGAGAAAGGGAATTAGTGCGAAAAGGAGCGGTATCAGAATTCAAAGAAGGAACAGATGGAATTTTAAGGTTCGGTGAAAGAATTTGTGTACCTGACGATGCCAAACTTAGAAAGTTAATTTTGGAGGAAGCTCACAAGAGTAAATTGAGTTTACATCCGGGAGCCTTTAAGATGTATCAAGATCTCAAGCTAACTATATTGGTGGTATGGGATGAAGAGAGACATAAAGGAATATGTAGCTTCTTGTTTAGTCTTTCAAAAGGATAAAATTGAACATCAAAGACCAACTGGCATGCTACAATCCTTGGACATTCCAGAGTGGAAATGGGAAGGTATTACGATGGACTTTGTAACAAGTTTTCCAAGGACTCGAAAGGGGCATGATGCCATATGGGTAATAATCGATTGACCAAGTCGGCTCACTTTTTGCCCATCAACATAAAGTATTCAATGGAGAGATTAACTCGGTTATATATTGGAGAAATTGTCAACTTACATGGGGTACCTTCGAGTATTATTTCGGATCGTGATCTGAGATTTACGTCAAGGTTTTGGTAAAGTTTACAAGAGTCGCTGGGAACAAAACTCAGATTGAGTTCGGTTTATCATCCACAAACGGATGGACAATCAGAGAGGACAATTCAATCACTGGAAGACTTGTTGAGAGCTTGTGTGTTGGAACATACTAGGAGTTGGGATGAATTTCTACCGTTGATAGAATTCACCTATAATAACAGTTTCCACTCAAGCATAGGAATGGCACCCTATGAAGCTCTATATGGTTGACGATATAGAACACCTCTATGTTGGTACCAAGATGGTGAAAGTCTATTGTTAGGACTGGATATTGTGCAATAGACAACAAAAAAGGTGAAGATGATTCAGGAGAAAATGTGGACTACTCAAAGTCGACAAAAAAGTTATGCAGACAAAAGGCGATGACCTCTTGAGTTTGAGGAAGGCGATCATGTGTTTTTGAGAGTCACGCCTACGACTGAGGTTGGCAGTAGCCTATAAAATTTCTTTGCCACCATTTCTTTCCAATCTTCATGATGTTGTCCATGTTTCACAACTGAGGAAGCATATTCCCGATCCATCTCACGTAATCGAACCCGATGTTGTACAATTAAAAGAGAACTTGTCTTATGAGACTACACCTGTACGAATTGCGGACAAGAGGATTAAGCAGCTCAGGGGTAAACAAATTTCCTTGGTCAAGGTTATTTGGGATAATAAAACTGGAGAAGCAACGTGGGAAGTTGAGGACAAAATGAGATTACAATATCCGAGATCTTTTTACAGGTGCGTAATTTCAAGGACGAAATTTTTTTTAGTGGGGTAGTATTGTAACACCTGGTTTTTCACTGTTTTAATATCGGTAAAATAAACAAAAATGTTTATATTTTTATTTTAAAACTTAGAAAATGATTTTGGATAAACCAATATCATATCCATACTCTACTTTACCGTAGAGAGTTGCGATTAAATTTTGGGTCAAAAATTCAGATGGAACCCGGTCTGCGTTTTAATGACAGTAAAATTTGTACTGCTTAAATGACCTAATTTTGACTCGTGAACGAAATACTTACAATTTTTATGGAGTTTCCAACAACTTTGGCTATTTTAAATTTTTCACTTAAAAAGTGAAATAATATATATTATGCCGGCGTTATACGAAATCGGGCGAACGACGGAGCTGAATACGGGATTTTCGGGACCCGCTAAGGGATAAATAGTAAGTCATTCCAAGATGACACGTAAGGGTGAGTCATGTAGATGACTCACTGTTGGACTGCTCTGGGCAAGTATACCCAATCGTGCAAGTAATACGGTGGTGAGACCGTTTTATCGTCCCCACGAGGATTGGATGTCAAATATCAGTTCACAAACTCAGTAACTATCTAGACTAAACAGAGAATTCAAAACAAACAAAACAAAAGGAATAAAATCTTTTTGGCTTTTTGTCGAGCACTTGGAATGCGAAATGGATATGTTGGGACTAGACTTCACCAAATCTATGCCTCATGTACTATCAGGACTAGATACCTCCCATTCATGCTTCAAATATTAAAATCAATCCACTAAACTACTCAAGCCCCGATTCCTCAGATGATAAGACCCTAAATCCACTAATAGACCCTAATTCCTTAGGTGGCCTAGATTAATGAATTTGCATTAGGATTAGGGATTACGCGATTACTAGTAAACCAAACTCTATTCCTAGACACAAGGGTTACTAGGTGACTAAATTCAATTCCGGTTCTAATACGAATTTCCCAATTGCATATCAAAACACAAATCGAGTCATGGGGGTGTTAGCCACAACAAGCATTAAGCATGGAAAATTAATCACTAATACGAAGGCATGAACACAGAATAATCAGTCAAGATAAATACATGAAGTTTAGTTTAGTTACATCTAATCCCAACAAACTGGGATTAGCTACTCTTAAAGAGAAAGCCAAACCAGAAAAGCAGTAGAGAAAGGAAGAAAGGGAGAACTCCATTGAAGCTTCCCACTGTCGTCACAGCAACCCCCTAACTCAGCTCCCTCTTAGGGTTGGAACCCTAGTCCAGCCGCAGCCTCCAAGTGCCTCCCTCTCTAAAAACTACTTCATTCTGCCCCTACAAACAACAACTTATACCAATCAGACTCTGCGCGCGCTCGCGAGGCGAATGTTAAAAATCTGGTCTTCGAAGATTGGATCTCTCACGAGGCGAGAGTGGCTCGCGAGGTGAGACAGTAAGGTTCTTCTCAAATACGCCCGTGATGAGAATCAGGGCCTGGGCGTGATGGCTTCTGTTCCTCAGGCTCGCGAGGCGAGACATGGTTCGCTTGGCGAGACAGAAATGGTTGCATTCTCTGGCACAGTCAGTCTTCAGTCTCGCGAGGCGAGTAGCCTCTCGCGGGGCGAGCATTTCCTGTGACAGCTTCTGACTTTTGCCTTATGCTCTTCTCAGTTTTCTTGATCATTGCCGTGATGGCCATCACGGCTAGGCCGTGATGGGCTCTGCTTGGCTCATTTTCTTCACTTTTCAAGCTGTATTTCATCCAAGCTCCATCAAGGCTAATTCTGAGCATTTTTCCTTAAATTCCTGCAAAACAACACCAAGAAACCGCTTCACCCGTTCCAAGGGAAAAACTAACTAAAATCAAATAAAGAATGCCTAATCTATATGAAAAATGCATGCAAAAGTGTATATGAAACATCATGTAAAATCACACTATCAAATCACCCCAAGCTTATTCAATTGCTTGTCCTCAAGCAATCACTAAGGCCGGAAGATTAAACTAATCAAGGCATGGATAGTGAATCAGAACCCGAGTAAATACTAATCCAAGTAATAGGCATTTCAAACAATTCAGCAAGAGACAATCAATTCAAGTCCAATTAGAGGCTTAGGTTTCCTAGACTCATATTCTCACTGATTCGGGCACTCTTTTCTCACATGAAAATCACCCCAAGCTTGTTCATTTGCTTGGCTCTCTCTCTCACCTCACTCAAGTGTTAGGGACATAAGACAATTCGCTCCATTTTCCTCAAGGAATGAGTTCTACCATAGGCTTGACTATTAACCAAATCTCTACTTTATTAATGAAAACAATTAAGAATCAAGAGGTCTTTCACTTTGGTTGTAACGGGGCCATGGGATTAATCGTTAGGTGGGAAAATCAAGAAAAGGACATTTCAAAAGGTTACACAACATATCAAGCATTGCAAACATGACCTTCTAAAATACCTTTTTGGGTTTCGATTCACTTTTGCCACCCTTCTTTTCTTTTTGTTTTATTTCTCAATTCTTTTTGTCATCCCCTTCTCCATATATTTTGCTTTTTCTTTTGTTTTTCTTTTGCTTGGAGAAGGGGATATTTTTCAACTCAAGAGAAATATTCTTCTAATTCTTTCATCCCAAACTTTTTTCAACTACCTTTTTACCCTTTTTGTAATAATTTAGAAGGCATCCTACCAAGCATATTTATCAAAATATTTCAGGGTACCAAGAAAAGTATTTTATTCTTTCAGGCTCAGAATTGGGCAACTAAGGGGTAGCATTTCATCAATCAAAGCTCAGAAGGCCAGAAAAATACCTAGTGCCTCAATCATTTTCAAAAATGTTTTCAAAAATTTTTAAGCTTCAAAACGGTTTCAAGTCAAGTTCTAGAGAAATACCATCCAAGAAGAATAACACTCTAACACAAAGAATGGGGTAGATATAGTGAGTACCCCTTTATGGCTCAAAATCTCACATTTTATAGTTCAAAAATCAATGAGAAACACAAATCTACGAAACCATATGCTAATAATCAACTATCACAGATCATCTCAAATATTTTCATTTGCAGCCTTATCACAAGAATGAAAAAAAAATTGGGTTCAAAAATGCACTACCTCAAAATATTTGGCACTCAGTTCTCGCAATTGGATACAAAATCTAAGCAAGGGCAATCTTATCATGTGATCGTGCAAAACTATCAAGCAAAACTATATGAATGCAACATGCAAAATGCAAATGCAAAATACCCCTACCCCAAGCTTAAGAATTTACATTGTCCCCAATGTAAACAATCAAGTTGGAGAGAGGAGAAAAATGGAACGACTTACCGAGGCGGTAGCGGGTGTTGGCTCTCATTCCAGTCAGAAACTTGTTGGGAAATGCATCACGGCCGTGAGCCTCATCACGGGCAGGCCGTGATCAATTATGATCCATGGGTGTTGGCCTGTCACGGTCGTGACCTCCATCACGGCTAGGCCGTGATGCTCTCTACTCTTCAGGGTCCTTCCATCACGCCCGTGATGGGGATCACGGCTGGGCCGTGATCCTTTCTGATCTTCAATTCTGGCTCATCACGGCCGGGACCAGTGTCACGGCCTGGGCGTGATGGTTGCTGACTTTGCTTTTCCTTGTTTTCTTGCTCTTCCTTCCTTCTTTCCCTGAAAACACTTGGCAATTTTATTAGTAAAAGAGAACTCTTGATCTTCTCAAATTATTCAAGAGTTGAAATCAAAAACAAAGACTACTAAGAAAATGAAAATAACTAAAGAGAAGGGTTAAGAAAAGTTGGGTTGCCTCCCAATAAGCGCTTCTTTAACGTCACTGGCTTGACTTATTGAAAAGCATCCACCTGGATCCCATAACTTGTGGTATAAGGACCAAGGGGTGCTCAAGATGTGAGATCCTCCTCCCGGATCCCATGGTTTATGGAGTGGCAATTGCAGAAGCAATATGACTCCAACCTTAATGCCTCCTAGCCAGTGTGTGAAAACTCCATTGACCTCTACAATTATGAACTCACTTCCTCTCGGGTCAAATGGTGTTTTCACGAGGAAGTGTGCCGCACAGTGGAAGGGACTAATTTAGCAGTGTCCACACATGCATGTAAGCCAACATATTTATCTAATGCAGAAAATTCAGATTGCTCAGCAAGCATGGTGGAGTCCACTACCACTACATCTGCATTTTGAACTATCCCCAAAACCAGATTTTCCTCAAATTGGGCTTCATGTGACTCTTGTACTAACTGTTTGCAAATCTCCTCATCTTGCGTTTTGAAGTTCTGCTTCACCGTTTCGATACTGTCACAATTGGCTCTTGCCTTGGCCTCAGAGGTGGATAGCTCTTGGGAATATTGTTCTAGAGCAGTTTTCAAAGGTGTTTGCTCATTCCATTCCCATTCTTCAACTTCCCAAGGACTTGTGAAAGTTACTTCCTCTTCTTGTGACTTGTCCACCATCACCACTTCATCTTCAATTTGATCCATTCCCACAACCAGATTTTTCTCAAATTCTGCTTCATGTGGCTCTATGGGAATCATACATGGTGGTGGAGGTGGTAAATATGAACAAAAGGTTTCCAAATCCTCCTCGGAAAAGTTATATATAAGCCTTCCCGTCATATAATCAACTTGTGCGAGAGAAACATGATCCATCAAATCTATGCAGTCTCCCAAACACCAGTTGTCCTCCAAAGCGTGACTTGAGGCTTCCTCATCAGGTGGATAATAGTGATTGTCCATGAATTCCATCCACCTGGCACAACCAAAACTCAAAACAAAAAGATTAAACATATACAGAAATAAAAATAAAATAAAAAATGTCTAAATTAGTTGCCTCCTTTGTTACTAATGATATTGGCAAAACCAATCCCCAGCAATGGTGCCAAAAACTTGTTGGACTGCTCTGGGCAAGTATACCCAGTCGTGCAAGTAATACGGTGGTGAGACCGTTTTATCGTTCCTACGAGGATTGGATGTCAATTATCAGTTCACAAACTCTGCAACTATCTAGACTAAACAGAGAATTCAAAACAAACAAAACAAAAGGAATAAAATCTTTTTGGCTTTTTGTCGAGCACTTGGAATGCGAAATGGATATGTTGGGACTAGACTTCACCAAATCTATGCCTCATGTACTATTAGGACTAGATACCTCCCATTCATGCTTCAAATATTAAAATCAATCCACTAAACTACTCAAGCCCCGATTCCTCGGATGTCAAGAACCTAAATCCACTAATAGACCCTAATTCCTTAGGTGGCCTAGATTAATGAATTTGCATTAGGATTAGGGATTACAAATTACTAGTAAACCAAACTCCATTCCTATACGCAAGGGTTACTAGGTGACTAAATTCAATTCCGGTTCTAATATGAATTTCCCAATTGCATATCAAAACACAAATTGAGTTATGGGGGTGTTAGCCACAACAAGCATTAAGCATGGAAAATTAATCACTAATACGAAGGCATGAACACAGAATAATCAGTCAAGATAAATACATGAAGTTTAGTTTAGTTACATCTAATACCAACAAACTAGGATTAGCTACTCTTAAAAGAGAAAGCCAAACCAGAAAAGCAGTAGAGAAAGGAAGAAAGGGAGAACTCCATTGAAGCTTCCCACTGTCGTCACAGCAACCCCCTAACTCAGCTCCCTCTTAGGGTTGGAACCCTAGTCCAGCCGCAACCTCCAAGTGCCTCCCTCTCTAAAAACTACTTCATTCTGCCCTAAAAACAACAACTTATACTAATCAGACTCTGCGCGCGCTCGCGAGGCGAGACCTGGCTCGCGAGGCGAATGTTAAAAATCTGGTCTTCAGAGATTGGATCTCTCGCGAGGCGAGACAGTAAGGTTCTTCTCAAATACGCCCGTGATGAGCATCAGGGCCTGGGCGTGATGGCTTCTGTTCCTCAGGCTCGCGAGGTGAGACATGGTTCGCGTGGCGAGACAGAAATGGTTGCATTCTCTGGCACAGCCAGTCTTCAGTCTCGCGAGGCGAGTAGCCTCTCGTGGGGCGAGCATTTCTTGTGACAGCTTCTGACTTTTGCCTTCTGCTCTTCTCAGTTTTCTTGATCATGACCGTGATGGTCATCACGGCCTAGCCGTGATGGGCTCTACTTGGCTCATTTTCTTCACTTTTCAAGCTGTATTTCATCCAAGCTCCATCAAGGCTAATTCTGAGCATTTTTCCTTAAATTCCTGCAAAACAACACCAAGAAACCGCTTCACCCGTTCCAAGGGAAAAACTAACTAAAATCAAATAAAGAATGCCTAATCTATATGAAAAATGCATGCAAAAGTGTATATGAAACATCATGTAAAATCACACTATCACTCACAAATGTGATGATGGCTTTTGGAGGGAAATTACTATTATGTCCTTAAGTTGTCTTTAATCACAAAATTGCCATTTTGTAAGATTACTTCTTTGCCCCTAAAATTTTATGGCTTGGACCCTTTTACCCCCCAATTTCCACGGCCCAACCCACCATTGGAGCCCATTCCATTCCTATTTAAGCAACACTTCATCATCTTCATGAGTTTTCTTTCACTTTCTCTGAAAACCTTAAGTTTCCATAGCCAATTTTGTGAAGAAACCACTTGATTCCATGATCATTTTCAATCGTCAAGAGGTATACCATGCTCTTCTCACTTAATCGTCACTATGTTCTTCATTCATTTTTATGATTTGAAGCCATGATCATTATGTTGCATCTTAGGGTTTTCATGTTCAAAAATTCATAGAAAATCATAGAAAAATCTTATGATCATGAAACCACTTTCTATGATCTTATTATCATCTCTATATTTAAGATCCAAGAGTATGCATCAAACAAAATTTTATTTCCTGTTTATTTTACCAAGACCGAACCTAGCTTGGTGTGGGGGAAGGAACTTTGTTCCATTTTTTTTAGCAAATCATGTTTGATTCAATCCTTTTTTTCATGTATGTGTTGAATCCAAATGAAACCTCTAACCCATTATTTTCCTCATGGCCGAATTAGGGTTCTTGAAAGTTGGAAGTGTTTTTTTCAATCCTTGTATTTTAATCATTGTTTTAGGGTTTTAAGTGATCAAGGATCACTAATCCAAGAGCTTAGAAATTTTATAAATTTTTAGCTATTTAAAAACCTCATGGCCGAACCTATCATGTAGGGACATAGGTGTATTTAGTTGTTTGATTGTTGATTTGTTGCTGTGGTTTGTTGAAGGATAATCTTTGTATCGGATACGTGTGATACCGACACTTTGATTTTCGACGAAACTTTTATCAGAGGAAAAATCTTTAAGAGGTAAAGGGAGTACCTGAGAGGTTTTTCCGATAGCTGTATGCAATTTGTTTGCGGTTTGTATAATTTATTTGAGTCTATTTATTATTTTACGTAGTTTGAATTATCTGCTTTTAATTATTTATCTTCATTTAATTATTATTGGATTTTATTGCATGTCATAAATTGTGCTATTTTCTATATTATTGGCATGAAATTATTATTGATGTTGATTGTGGATTGAAAAGCCTGACAGTGGTCAGTGCTCAATTAATTACGAGGTTAAAGCGTTAAAAAGCTTCTTATGAAATAATGAGTTTTAATTAATGGAAAATTGTAATATAGTATTACTTAATTATTTGATTGGTTAAAAATGGGCAATAGTTAAAAATAAGATTATTTTAATGATTTTACGGCATCAGAGTATTTTATGAGTCATAGTGAGGACGTAACCGTCAAAATATTTTAGTACCGCTAATTTATACGTAAGAAATTTCTAAATATTAGAAAATGTTATTATAAAAAAATAAGTTTCAAAAAATAATTTTATTATGGTGTTGGGAAAATTATTTTACTAGAAAGGTCAAATTATGACTTAACAACGTTTTAAAAACGTCAGGCGACGGACAATTCCGACAATATTTACAGAAGTATTCTTAAAAACAGTAATATTAGTTAAAACCGAAAATTAGTCTCAAAACGATATTTTCTTGGAACTAAGGTCCAAAATATAGATTTTTGAAAGAAAATGATTTAAGTGATTTTGATGATTTTATAAAACGAATTTCCAACGTAAAATGATTTTCTATAAAGTAGATTTATACAGCGGTGTTATTTCCAACAACTTGGATAAGTTGAGGAAATTTTATTTTTGATTTGTGTTTGACAAAAAGAAAATGAGTTAAAAGATGAAAAATGAACCTAGAGGCCGAGACGTCGGGGTTCTAGTGTTCTATGGTATGGACAGTGTGTCTTAAAGGTGAAGTTTTGGACTATATGTCCTATAAAACGTTGTATTAATTTTTGTGTGCTAAAATCTACGTATCTACGACTGGTGTATCGGTGTAGATTTCGTGATTTGCACATTTGGACTTGTAGTCCGTTTTATTGGAATGGTTGATAAACTTAAATGTTTAAACGTTGGGTTGGTCGTGAGCCTTTGAGCTTCGACAAGGAAATAATGAACACAAAGAAAATGACGTGAACAAAACGTTTTACATGCATTTTTGGGGCAGACGTACCTATGCATTGGACTTGAATTCTTGATGGCAAGTATTCATGACGTTGCATCATTGTGCCTTGATGGACAATGAAACCATATACTATAAATAGTAACCATTGTGCCTCGTTGTGGAAAGTGCTATGCTTTAAATCCGGTATGCCTTGTTTGGCAAAGATAGCTTGATCAGCTCATTTATTTGGTGAGTTAATCTCCGAGAGATTAAGTATAAAATTTAGATGATGAATATTGAAGTGTAATTGTTTTTTTTAAAAAATGACGATGAATGTCAGGTATGAAACCCTTTGATAAATAATTGTTTATTTTTGAATATACATGTTAACTGATGTTTTTTTGTCGTGCATATGGTTATCGTTTTAAAATCCATATATTGCTTCTCACCCTTGCGCGTTTCATTGTTGGTTTCTCTTCTGTGTGGTGTATATTTCTATCTGAGTATAGATGGACCCGGAGATACCACTGGCACATATGGGGGTTCGTTCCCTCCTGTTTGAGGATGCAGAGAATATCGGTGCGTGGGTGATTAACCCGGAAGCCCATAGCACGACATATACCGGGCCTATACTTACTTTAGAGGGCACTATTGCGACCGGACAGTAGAGAGAGCATCGTTCGGTAGAGACCATAGAGGTATCCCTACCTCAGCATTTGGTTGACCAGGTAGAGCTCGATGTCATTCCTCCTATTGCACAGCCGTTGAATGAGGCAGCACCGACATCACCTCCAGAGCAGTTGGTTGCAGATCCTGAGGAGGATCTGGAGGAGTTTGTTGAGGATGAGCCAGAGTACATTCCCCTTGATGACGACGATGATTCACCTGACGAGGGAATAATCGTGTCTTCATCGGACACTTCTACGGGGAGTGGGAATGATCACCAACTATCTTCCCAATAGGTATCATTAGATATGACCAGCTATAGGTGGATTCCATTTTTGAGGTAGTGACTTCACCAGTCTATTTCTGGCTACAGATGGCCATGATTTTGTTATATGGTCATAGACGGTTCGCTACGTGTCAGTTATGTTTTTATTTTCTGTACTTTGTTATGTTGAGAATGGCCTGTTATGATAAAGGCCCTGTATAGTTATATAGTTTGTACAAAACTGTTGATGCATATGATGATATATATATATATATATATATATATATATATATATATATATATTAGTGTGTGTGTGTGTTTGTGTTATGTTTGACTATGATGTTGTATGTCAAATTAAAAAGAAAGAAAAAAATTTATCACCATTTTTGTCTTAAGAAAAGTATTATAAAATATTATTTTCCGAAAGTAACCAGCATAATTAAAGTTTATTTTTCCGCAACGTGTTACTATGTGATGACATAAGAAGGGGTGTCGCACTTTCCTATGTGCTAATTCAATTGTAAAATGTGCTATTAAGATCACTTGAAAAGAGATTTTATCTTAGCACAAAAGCTTGCTTGAAAATACGATTATTATAACTTTTATAAAAAAAAAAATCCGGTGCTATAAAAAGGATTGTTATGGTCAGTATTATTAAAATCTGATCAGTCATCGACTTGGTCGGGGCACTGTGAGTCACTGGTTAAACTGGATGAACCGGAATATATAAAATTCAAAAAAAATTATTAAGAATATATATATATATATATATATATATATATATATATATAACATATTTGTAAACTTGATATCAAGTCATTGTTGTGTTTCAGCAGTAAAGTTACTTAGCAAGTTCCATAGGCTAGAGGGGCAAGTCTTTAATCCTCACGGCTCTTAGTTGTGTTTCAATCCTCCAGCCTTTGTCACCTGCTACAACCAGTAACCCGGTAAGCTTTTTTTTTAATCCAAAAAAATAACAAATAATCACCCATAGATCCCAACCTCCACCGTTTCCTAGCCGGAGAACCTAATCACCGTCGGCAAAAATCTTCACCTCGACAACAAAGTATTATTTTCGGATCTGAACCCGTACCCCTCCTCTGCTCGTCGGCCGTCACCGGTTGAAAGGGCCTTGGAAGTGTCTGCATGTGAAGAACCGCTGTACAACTTCCACTGCGAATCTAACAACGATGACGGAGTTGAAGGCGAGCCTGAGTTCGACGACAAAGGAGGTGTGTTTTCACTAGATAAGGGTGTTCGAGATGACGGCGGGGGGCGGCGGAAAAAGATGACGACGAGGAAGGGGTTACGGTGTGACGGCGATTCTCCTTTCTTATCCAAGCACCTACTACTGGAGGTAGATCCTTCGTTGATGGCCGGGAAAGGGAAGAGGTCGGAATTTCTTCTTCTTTTTCTCCTAGATCTCTCATCCACACATCCTCTCTGCAACCCACCGTAACCATCCAAAACCCAGTTGTCAAACACACTCAAACACTCCCAGATCTCTCACCCTCTTCTTTATCTTCTTTTTCTCCGTGATTGTCTTCTTTGTGGTCGGAATCCTGGCACCGGTGGGAGGGGAGGTCGGAGGAGGCGATGGCTGGGGGGAGGGGTGGCAGGAAACTGAGGAAAGTGTCGGGCCTTAAAAAAAACGAAAGGAAAAAAACTGGGCAAACAAGTTGTAAGTAAAATAATTGGCTAGATCTGAACCGTTGTTTTTAAAAAATAATAAATTGATGGTTCATATGAAAGGAGGATCAATCCTCAACACTATGAAGTGAGGATTGAAGACAGCGCCCTATAGCTCGGTAGAGGGTTCAATCCACTCAGCTTCATTATGAAATTTTGCATGGAGAGCGTGCACGAACACCTATGTGAATGTGAATGGGAACACTGGTTCAAGCTGGTTTAATGACGTCGGTATCGATTTATATTCCTATACGGTTTGATATGCTGACCAGACCAGCCATGAGTCCGGTTTCCAGCCGAAGCGGTTCGACTGACCAGTCCGGTCCGACTTGTAACACTGGTTGTGGTCCCCTAAATCCTTAGAAATTTTCTTAGCAGCTCAAACTTTTCAACGTGATAAGGCAACTATAATTTTTTCTATCTAAAAAAATAGAAATGATTGTTTAAAAAACTTATTCAAGATTATGAGAATAACTTATGAAAATATATAAATAAAAATTAACTTATAAAAATGACTTATTACTTTTTATAAGCTATTTTAAATTTATTTCGATAAGTTTATAGGAAAAGTTTATGAAAATAATCTCTTGTTAACGTACTTTTTTTTTAAATGATTAAATAAATGATTAATTAAATTATTTATCTAAATGTAATTTTTCTCCATGAGAGTGAGATAATTCCAACTCTCAACTCAACCGATGGTTATTTAACGAAAACCCATTAGGTAGGCCAATTTAATTAATTAAACATATTTAAGATAAATAACAACTTTGGAAAAGGGAGTTGAGTCGAGAGAGATGGTAAACAGAGCTTTCATTTTCATGTTGAAGGAACGGAGGAAAGAGGCACGAGATTATATGATCGTATGAGAGAACATTGGCTGGGCCACCTTCAGCATCCCATGAAAGATGCTCATCGGCGCCTTTTCAATTATTTATCATTCTCTCGTCCTTTGATGTTAACGGTAAGTTTCTTTTAGATTAGATTTTGATATAATTAATTTCTAATGAATTGCTTATTAAAGAATTGTTTTTAAAAAAATGAGTTTTAAAAATTGATTTATATTTGATAATGATATTTTATAAGTGAGTTTAAAAAAATTGAATTTGTTTGAATGATAAAGTAAAATCACTTTTAAAAGTGTAAATATAAGGAATATTATGGTTCCTACATCTAGAATCAATTATTCTCAAAAAAAAGTTAGATATTTTTGCTTCTCTTAAAATCAATTCTACCCAACCCAGAATTGATTTTATACCAGAAGCAAACATGATTTTGAGCTCTCTAGAATGTAAACCAAACGAATACTCAAACAAGTCCTCAATGCCATCTAATGCTCTTAATTGGTCCATCCTTGTCACCGATAAAGAATTGCATTTATTTATTAATGGTAATGTTAAGCGCTGATTTAAGAAATAAAATATGGGTATTGCTAATCTATTCTTAGGATATTAGTTAAGAAATTGAAAGAAACAACTTTAAATGAAAAATTTATTACTTTTCAAAATAGTAAATACATCATTTTTCATAAATTTTTTTTTCTCAATTCCTTAATTGGTGTCCTGAATTAACATTTCATAAAATATTAAGAATAACATATATAGTTAAAGAAAATACATGTTAAGCATTGAGGAGTGGATGAATATTACACTTTAATTTAATACTTCAATTTGATAAATACTTTAATTTTAAAAAAATGTTAACCAATATATTTAGGGTACTGATTAAGAAACTAAAAAGATATGATTTTATGGGAGAAATGGTGAATTTTTTTTTTGAAGAAAGTAAATGGTGAAGGTTTTTTTTTGAAACCAGGAAACGGTGAAGTTAATACTTTGAAAACTTGGATTTTTTTATTTCCAATAAATCCTTACATTTTCTTAATTCCTTAATCACCATTAGCAAAACCCTTAATTTAATAAATATAGACGAATGGATAAATAAATATGAAATGTAAAATCTTTAAAAGACTTTATCTAATTAATACTTCAATTCAAAATCACATTAAGTATAGGTCAAACACCAAAATATTATGTTATCAGTTAAGGGTATTGTTAATCAAAATACTAGTTAAGAAATCAATAAAAAAAAGAGTTTTTATAGGTGAAATTATATATACCACTTCACAATATATTAAATACAATATTTTTCAACAAAAATTTATTGAGTATAATTTTCATATTTTGTTAATGTAAAGTTTTTCATATGGTTAATCAATCATAAAGAGTTAAATATTTTTAATAATATAATAATTTATAATTGATTAACCGTGTAAAATATTTTTAAGCTAATTGGATACAAGTTAAATTTATACCTTTTTTTTTTTTGTAAAAAGAGTTAAATTTAAGCTTATTTATATTGATTCCATACTTTAAAATATGAAGAATCTTAAGAGCATTGGTTAAGAAATCAAAACAAATATATTCAATAGAAATTTGTATAATCAATAATTGAAAATATGTGACATTTAATTTTTTAATAAAATATTATCCATTAATAGGGATGACAATTTGTACCATATCCATTTGATACCCACAAAAACTACCCATAACAGATAGGATAATTACCCACACAATGAGTAAGGATTCGGATACGAGTAATTACCCACAAATTTGAATGGATACAGATGCGGATACGGGTACTATGATACTCATCCCATTCCACCCTACCCACACCCACACACACACACACACACACATATATATATATATATATATATATATATATATGTATATTTATTTATTTATATTACCAATATATATAATTTTAACTATAACACAAATTTTAAAACCAAAATTAATCTAAAGATTCTTAACTTTCTAAACCTAGTTGTATCTATAATTCCTTTTTGGATGTTTTTATTTATTTAAATATTTTGATTTGTAATATTTATTAGTAGATTTAAAAGACCTTTAAATCATTTTTTAATTGGTATAAGTTAAAGTGCGGGTACGAGTACTTGGGTACCCTGAGGGTACGGATAAGGATACTGAAGTTACTACTCACGAGGATACGGATTCGGGTACGGGTTATTTTTTCAAACACAAATATAAAGATGGATACTATAGTACCCTACCCAACCCTATCCAAGTAACCAGTGTGGTTGGGCGAATTGTGTCACTCACTCCTTCAAAAACCGGGTCCATTTTCTCAAAGACAGAAGATAAGGACTCATAAAAAAGGCAAACAACCACTTCAGAGAATATCTTTGTCTTAAGATGGAATGAAAGATTTAATTATTAATTATTATCACTAATGTTCCAAATCTAGAACCCTTTCCTCATTGCAGAAGCTTTCACACACTCTCCTACTCCTCCTACCTTCTACTTCACTTCTGTTCCTTATTGTTCTGCTTTCTGCATCTCTTCTGCAACAGTGAGTGAGTCCCTACAATGCTGAACTGAAAACCAAGCTTGTCTCTCGGTAATATTACACATACAAGCTTGAAAATGAGAGGTCCTTTGGGTGCAGTGATAGGGAGATACCCATCAAGTGATGGAACTACCCAAATGGGTGGAATCATAAGGCACAACAGGAAATGCAGAGACATTGCTGTTCTTGTCATCTTTATAGCTTTCTGGATTGCCATGATTGTTAACTCCAGCTTTGGTTTCAGCCAAGGAAACCCATTGAGGTAAGAACCTTAAAGTTTCCAACTTTATCTCATTGTGCATTGTGTTAATGGAGCTTCTTTAATTGGCAAGTTGGGGTTTTTAAGCGTGAATTTAAGGCATGAGATGCTATTGATGAATGGGATTCTTTTGTATCGCTTTTTCTTAAGGAGATTTTGTAGTGGATATGTAACTTTTAACAATTTATTATGAATTTCCTTGTGTTATTTCTTCCTAGAGGTCCTAGATTTTTTTTTTTTACTTTCCTTTTTCTTTTCTGGGTCTTTAATTAGAGAAATTATTCAATAAATGATAAATCTACGAAAATAATCCCTGCTTACCAAAAATGCTCCCAGATCAAGAAATTTTTCTTGCTTTATACCACTGGATGAATATATGACACATCAGCTGCAGCACTAAAAATGTAATTAAAGTGAGAGACAATGGTGAGTTGGTGACCTTCAAAGCTGATTTGACTTAAGAATTTCTCATGGGTGTTCATTGGATTTTGATTTGACTTTGGCAATTCTACATTGCCGGGACTGTCATTGTATGTCATACACTGTGTGGATTAGTCTTGTTATTTGTTTGGTTGCTGAAGGTCTGATCTTAAATTAATAAGTGGGACTTGATTGTATAGTAACATGAAGCCTGAGACTTAATTATCTTTTTTGTTGTTATCATTGTGTTATTTGTGATCATGGTACAATGGCTTACTAGGCTAACTTATGGGCTGGACTACAAAGGAAATGTGTGCGGGGACAAGCATGCAGGCCTTCGTGAATTGGAGCTCAAGTACTGGCTAAATCCTAATCAGGTTTATCAAAGTGGATTGAAAGATAGCCAGTTCAAACTGGTCAATGCTCGTAGTATATGCTTGTTGGACTGCCCTGTACCTTCTCAAGATTCGCTTAATTGGGTGTGTGATTATCCTGAAGGGGATATTCGTCTTTCAATGGATGATTGGATTGATAGAAACTATGATTATTTTGAGTTCCTTACACCAGAAATGAGAAACTCCTCTCTTCAACTTCAGGGCCCTTGTTATCCTGTCATTTTCCCTAGTGTAAATGGTGAGCAAACCATTCCATTCCAATGCATTGAAAAATGTCATGTTTGTTGTATGACTGTTAATGGTTGTGTGGATGCATTACTTTGATCTTTGAACTTGCTTGCAAGGTATGCTCCTTGTAAGAATGGCATCTGCTTTCCCGCCAGGGTGGGGGTCGGTTTGAGGGACCTGTCAATCTTGAATCTCCTATTATGAGTTTTTAAAATACTTGATTCTTAAAGCTTACGTTTTATCTAGTTTACTGGAGTTGCCAACTCATTGCTCGAGCATCAAATGTATCTTTAAAGTATTGGCAGCAGATGGGTGGAGTTAGCATCAATGAAGACATTGTTATTGGCAAGTCCATTCACAAGTTTATAAATTCTCGGTCAACTGTCTTAAAGGTTTAACTTTTTTCAACTGTCTAGTTTTTGTATTTATTTATTAATGTATTGTGATATTATCCAGCGAAACAATGACAA
Organism: Sophora flavescens; assembly: GCA_030762895.1. Classification (NCBI taxonomy): domain Eukaryota; kingdom Viridiplantae; phylum Streptophyta; class Magnoliopsida; order Fabales; family Fabaceae; genus Sophora; species Sophora flavescens. The sequence continues at coordinate 103,976,214 of CM061070.1, forward strand.
CATCAATCTTCTATATATTTGCATATTTTTTTTATCAGCATGTTAATTTTAACTTCTAACACAAGAAATAAGCAATTATAGGAAGAAAGTTTGGGGAAGCGCTGTTAAAGATATGAGCATTTCTGCTACAAAGATATACTGGAAGGGTAGTAATGATAATGCACTTCTTTAAAGTTTTTCTCTCCTTGATTTTACCAAATATTTTATATAAATTCCTAAAAACTGCTCCAAGGTAGAAGGACATAGCCAATGCTCTCTTCAGATATAGTTGAAGATTCAACTGATTGATACTCAAGAGTGTTCTTGGTACTGGTGAAAATGTAAGGAATACAGGGCAATGAGGAAAAAAATTATCCTTTCATGCATTTTATCTCCTACTAAGTGCACTTGTAAAACTTTGCTTTGTACTATTTCATATGACATGCCATTGAGTATAATGTTTATTATGTGTTGTAGAACTCTGAAGTTTCATAATTACTTTTATCTGCAGAGATACATGGCCGACATAGGAAAAGCATGGTCTGTGCTGATCGTTTGTGGAGGGATTTTACCTCTTTTTCTGTCTGTGATTTGGCTGCTAATGATTCGGCATTTCGTTTCTGCAATGCCTTGGATAACAGTGGTTTTCTTCAATCTTCTAATAGTATCAGTCACAATGTTCTACTATCTAAAAGGTTAGGATCTCTACCGGTTATTTGTATTTGTTTCTGCAATGCCTTGGATAACAGTGGTTTTCTTTAATCTTCTAATAGTATCAGTCATAATGTTCTACTATCTAAAAGGTTAGGATCTCCACCGGTTATTTGTAAACCAAATATCTGTAACTTTATGGAAATATCTCTATACAGAAGATGACCGAAATATGACTTCACCTATTTTGATTAATTTCACTTTTCCTTTCTCTACTCTGTATTTAATGTTTGATTCCTTGTTGTCTGCATGGCCTATCCATATTAAAGATAACCATTTTCGTAAATACTCTTGCATCACTCTAGCTCTGTATCCTCTCTTTTATATCCAATCAAGCACACAAACTGACAAACACTTTCTTTGGTTGTATTTTTGGTTTGACACATGTTGCCAACCTATAACAAGACACAACACGGATCTGTTTGTGTGACAACTTAGAATAAAAACTAAAAAGGAATTCTTGGGCCAGCGCAAGCTAGAAGTGTTCTAGACGTGTTTCTGGTAAAATATATGATTTCTGGTATAAGGCAGGGGCCATTCGAAAAGCACTACAACAACAACAATTTCTTTTCCCATTAGGTGGGGTCTGCTAGGCCATTTGAAAAGCACTAAACAATTTAAGTGTAATTTATTTTCTTTTTTTAAAATATTGAAATGTCATAGAATGCTAGATGATATGGCATAATTTTTGAATTCTGAGTCTGTATTCTGACAGAAGAATCATTCATTGGGACTTGAAAACGATCCGGGTCTTATCCTTGTTCTTCTATGCATTTTGGCCATTGAAACAATGAAAAAGATTTGTTTGCTTGATGGTGTACAGCTTTTCAAATAATAAACATTGGATGCCTGAATGTGTATAACTTGATACATATACTTTGCTTGGTGATACTAGTTGAAACATGTTATACTCACTTATAGAACTTCTGAATTATCTAGCAATTTTTAATTTTTTTTTTATCTTTTGTAGATTTTTAGCGTAAATCAATCATACAATAAGGCTGAGTTTATGTTGTCTTCCTGACTTTCAGTTGGATGGATAGGAAATGATGCTATTTCCCCCATCATTGGTGAGCATGATCCTTACATTCATGTATTTGGGAGGGTACGTATCACTGTGACCGAGTTCTTATATATCTATGCTGATCTCTCTCTCTCTCCATTGATGATTTTATCATGTACATCCTATGAACATAATTCATTTTCAGGAGCTGACTCATCTACGTGCTGCCACTGTACTTATGACCTTTCTCATGGTTGTTGCCATTCTTACGTCAATTGCTATTGTTCGACGCATCCTTATGGCAACGTCTGTCCTTAAGGTAAGCATCACTTTATTATATGCAATTGTGAAACTATGATTTAAGTTTGTTGTTTTTGTTCATTGCATTGATATCTGATAGCAATTATATGTACTTCTAACCTTAAAAATTTGGCTGAGGTTGAATTTCCAATCAAGGTTAGTGTAATGAGCTAACTCTCTCAAAAGCTTAAGCTTTACTGGTATTTAGGCAAGCATGTGTGGAGGGGAAAAGACGTTCCCCCAACAAACCTTTTATCCTTCTATTTGACAATGCTATTTGCTGTAAACCATAACATTTTCATTGTTGATGTGTGATATATGTCTTGCTAATGGAATATTTTTTTCCATAACTTCTGTGATATATACTCCCATGCAATGTGCTGAGTTTTCACATCCAGTTGTCACAAAGTTACACATGAATTTTTTTCACAAAATTGTTACACATACCTTGCCCATCGGCTCATAATGTGGTAACAGCAGTATTAGGACCATTTGAAACTGCAAAATGATGATGCTGCATTCTTTCCCTTATGGCAGTCAATCAATTAAATTGATTTTAATGTGCATTTTGCTCACAGGTTGCTGCAAAAGTGATAGGGGAAGTTCAAGCACTTATTATTTTTCCAATCATACCATATGGTATCCTTGCAGTGTTCTACATGTTCTGGATTTCTGCTGCTCTGTATTTGTTCAGCTCTGGCCAGGTTGTTCAGAATAACTGCAACTCTAACTGTTGCGCATATGATCTCCTGGAAAAAAAGGTGAACTGTGACCAGTGTTGTGGATATAGCATTCATTACACACCACATATTGGAGTTTCCATCCTTTTTCACCTATTTGGGTGTTATTGGGCGACACAGTTTTTCATAGCATGCTCATCAACAGTGATTGCTGGATCTGTTGCCTCTTATTATTGGGCCCGTGGTGAAACATCTGTAAGTCTCAATACCTTGTCCATAAGTGACATGAATAATGCAATTCAGAGGATTAAGTGAGGGTTTTATGCAGGCAGTACTACTAAACTTTGATAAGATTGAAATGAGTTTTAGGGTGCTTATCTTCTTCCTCCTTTGCAGTTATAGCCCACGGTGAACCTAAATCTTGGTTTAAGGGCCAGAGGGGAGTGAGGCAAGGAGATCCTTCTTCTCCTTTCCATTTTTTATTCTCGTGATTGATGTGCTTAGCCGCTTAGTGTCTAGAGCTGTTAATAATGGGCTGGTTAAAGAGTTAATGGTTTGCTCACAAGGGATTTTAGTTTATCACCTTCATTCTGTTGATGACACAATGTTTTTCTTGGACTCTTGTTAATCTTTTGTCTATTTTGAAATTCTTCGAGATCATTTCTGCTCTTAAAATTAATTTGTCCAAAAGCGATCTGGTGGGTGTGAATGTAGAGAGCTGACTTTAAGTGCTTTTGCATCTTTAGTGGGGTGTCAAATTCTTCAGCGGCCTTTAACTTATCTTGGCACCCCTCTGGAAGGTAACCCTTGTGCCTTGTCCTTTTGGGATCCAGTGGTTTGTAAGATCTTGAAGCAGTTAGATTGTTTGAAAGACAGTTTTTTCTCTTTGGGTGGTTGGATTACTCTTATCCAGTCTTGTTTAGCTAGCATCCTTTTATACTTCCTCTCCCTTTTTCATATCCCTGTGATTGTGGCTAAGAAAATAGAGAAAGTTATACGGGATTTCCTCGGGACCTTTGTTGAAAATCAAAGGAGGGGATTGGGCCTTGGTGATTTAGTGTCCAAGAATAAGGCATTGATAGCTAACTGGCTTTTGCAATTTCCTTCACAATCGTCCTCTTTATGACATCAAGTCATTTGAAATTTTGAAGTATGGTTTGCATCCGAATGGGTGGGATACCAATTCGGTGAGAGGAGTCTCTCGTGTTAGTCCTTGGATATTTATTTCTCAAGATTTACCTTCTTTTAACTCTCTCTTATCCTTGAAGTTGAGTGATTGCTCTCATATTAATTTTTGGGAAGATGTTTGGGTTGGTTCTGTCTCTCTTTTTGAGTCTTTTCCAAGGCTTTTTGGGCCATCTTCTTTGCATAATGCCCCTTTTTGTCAGTTTTACTCCTCTTGGAACCTTCACCTTTTCAGAAGTTTGCATGATAGAGAGGTTAATAAGCTAGAGTCACTTTTGGTTTTAATTGACACTATTCATCCCTCTGTTCCTGACACAAGAACTTGGGTCCTTGATCTTTCCGGAGTGTTCACATGTGAATCCTTTTTTCAGTTCTTGACTCTTTCTAACAATACAAATACTCCATCAAGTCCACAATATAAGAAACAAATGGGTCTTTTTTTTGGTCCAAAATATAAGAAACATGCATTAATTTTCACACATATTAAATGCTAATTTCTAATATTGCCCTTATTAATTATAGGCCATCAGAATATTAATTAAAATTAGAAGGGGTGTTTTTGGAAATTTATGAGTATTAATTACAATTAACTCATTCCAATATATTTCCTTGGTCCGTGTGTTTTAAGGTTTTGTTTCCTATATTGTGGACCGGAGGGAGTAGTTTTCTTCTGGATAAATCCATTTTGAAGTCCAAAGCTCCCTAAAAGCTTTTGTCTGGACTGCTGTTCTTAACAGGATTAACACTAACGACATGCTCTAGAAGTTAGACCTCTGATTGCTTTGTGCCTCTGTCTCCTAATATGTGTATAATGTGTTGTTCAGATTCTGAAACAGGCCCCCATCTTTTTTTGCATTGCCTGGTGGTAAAATTTCTCTGGAATATATTGTGTGGGTTCTTTGAATAATCTAGGATCTGCCCTATGGACTTTCAGTCTTTTCTCCTTACAAAATTTAGAGGTTTTGGTTTCGCAAATATACCAAAACTGAGGCAGTGTTCGGTTTTTTTGTTCTTTGGTGTATATGGTTGGAAAGGAACTATAGAAACTTCAATGACTCTTTTCGGAATCTAGACTTCATTTGGGATAGAGTTATTCTTTTGGCATCCTTTTGGTGCTCTGCACATGGGTTTTTAGTGGGGTTTCTATGGTAAACATGTAAAGGGATTGTCATACTTTGTTTCATGGCTCTATCACCTAGTTTTAGCTGTTTCTTTTTTGTTTTTTGATGTCTTATCCTCTTCTCATGTACTCCTCTAAAAAATAACTTCGATAAGATTGAATGATATGTAGTCCTAGTCTTAGCAGGGCCATGGTTTGCTATTTGACTCAGAAATGCTTCTTGTCAAGTATAAGGTGTACTGGTGCAGGATTATAAATTGTAGAAATTGACTTTCATTTTATTCCCCACTTGTGGGAAAAGGCTTTCGTGTTATTGTATGACTATCAGTCTATCATTTTATTAATTATCAATATAATATGGTGAAAGATTGGGGTCAACTAGATTGTTGACCTCCTTGTGTAAGACAAGTTTGCTGCTTCATAATATTAATGAACCAATTCAGATCAAACATGCAAACTGCTGGCACTTTTTTCATTGGCTAATTTGAGTTTGATTATCAATTAATTTAACATTTTTGTGGTGATAGTAAACTCTCTTCTATATATGTTAATATAATTCATCTATCTCAATGCAGCCAGAAATTCCTTTTGTTTCAGTTGTTTCCTCCATGAAGAGGCTTATGCGTTACAGTCTTGGTTCTGTGGCTCTTGGCTCTCTGTCTGTTTCATTTGTAGAGTCAATCCGCTTTCTCCTTGAATCTATTCGGCGCAAACTTAAAGTCTCCAGTCATGTGCCTGACAGCTGGATTGGCAAGGCAGCGTACCAATCTTCTCAGTGTTTTCTAAGGTGTATTGAGTGGACCATCAAATCAGTGAACCGAAATGCTTACATCATGGTAAGTTTTATGTAAAGCAAATGCATGCATCATGTTGATTGACATGTGCTTATTAGTCTGATGCATTTTTTATTTAACAAATAGGGATATATTAAGGACCAATTGAAGGGAAAACCCGTCTTAATGTATTTTTTGCTTTGTCATAAGTAAGTTTGGGAGAGGCTGAATCGCTGTGGATCTTTTGATATGTTCCTGCAGACTTCAAATTAGGTGGCAAAACAATTTTTTTAAATGTTGACATGTTAACTATTTTGAGTTTAATTTTGATGCATCGTCAGTGTAAAGTTTTTTTATACTGTTAGTCAATCACAAATCATCCTATGTGTGACTTTTAAGGTAATTGTTACAAGAGTCAATTTTTTGTAATGATGTGGCAATTAATGGTTGGTTGACTATGTAAAAAATCTTTGCACTGATAGTACATAACAATTAAATCCAAATATTTTATAACTTGCATGATTACTATAAACTAAGCTTTTTCTCTCTTTTCTCGAGTCATCCAGTAATGTCCTTTTGGGCACTTTGAACACCAGAGAAAGTCCTAGCTAATTGTTATCCAGTCCCAGAGGTGGATTCTAGCACAGATTGCATAGAGAAAATATGGGTAAACTGGACAAAGAATAGAAGAGTGATGATAAATAGTTGAGGCTTAGTAAAAAATTATCTACTGAGCAATCAACAGTTACCATCAGTCATATATACTTATGGCATTAAAATATTTCCAGTCAAATCTCCCTTCCCTAGAACAATGAATTTGCTTTAAAGTTTTTTCTAGGAGAAGTGTGTTAGAATTTGTTGATTTATTTTTATGTTAGAAGGAGAGCCTTGGCGCAATAGTTAAAGTTGTTTCCATGTTCTAGTCATGGAATCGGCCTCTTACAAATAGAAGGTAAGGCTGCCCACTATAGACCCACGTAGTGGGTTCGACCTTCCCTCGACCCTGCACATAGCAGGCACTTTATAGCTCCAGGTTGCCCTTTCTGCAGTTTACTTAGTATATTACCTTTTCATACTTATTTTTGTGTCATCCTTTTCTGTTAATTCAATTTGCTCTCATACTTTTTTTTTTTGTCTTTTTGAATTTAACTTCTTGAGTATCTACTTGACATCTGCAGATTGCTATAACGGGTAAAAGTTTCTTTAGAGCTTCTGCTATTGCAACAGAATTGATCATGAATAACATCCTACGAATTGGGCATGTCAATGTGATTGGGGATGTCATTTTGTTCCTTGGAAAACTATGTGTCAGCCTCTCAAGTGCTGTGTTTGCATTCCTCATGTTGGACGCACACAAGTACAGATCTGCACATAAGATTTCATCTCCACTCTTGCCAGTTATGGTATGTTTTCCATAATCTAATTATAAGAGTGAGGGGTGAACATCAATTACAGTTAATCAAAGCATAAAATATGGTAATTCAATTTTTAGTTCATAGAAGTTGTAGACTCTCATAGAGTGATGGTCAAAATATTTTATTGTGTTCTGTTATATGAACTCATAGGTTTCAGTTCCAAACAAACGGTTCATTAGCATTCGGAGTTTTCAAATAAACTGATATTGATTCAAAGTCATTTTGCTCCTTCATTGGCCAATGTATTGCAACCTGCTGCTATTTACTGAACTTGTGTTTGTTTCCCCTTAAAAAAACACTTATGGTGCGTTTGGGTAAATAGTTTAATTAAGTGCTTATGTAATAAGCTTTTACCTAAATAAGCTTAAAACAACTTATTTTTTATAAGCTTCTCTTACAGGTATATTGAAATAAGCTAAAAAGAGCTTACTGAAATATCATAAACTATTTTCACAAGTTATTTGTATAAGTTTATTTTTATAAGCTTAAATAAGTTCCTTATAAGCTCTTTCAAAAGCTCCCTTAATCTGTGGATGTGCAATCTGCACCACCGAGTGAAAGATTAACCTTATGCATTCAACATAACCATAATGGATAACGTGCTAGCTAAAAGGATGAGAGTTGGAAAAAACGTTTCAAAAAAAAAAAACTATGCTCACGCTCCATTTAATGTTGAATTGAAAGCAATTATGAGAACCTTATTTTGGATTTTATGTACTGCAGGTTTGCTGGGCACTTGGGTATATTGTTGCAACCCTTTTCTTTGCAGTTGTAGAGATGTCAATCGACACCATCATTCTCTCATTCTGCCAGGATTCTGAAGAGCATGGGACAGCACAGTATGCTCCACCCCTTCTTATTGAAACTCTCAGTGACCAAAATGAGATGCAGAGACTTACACAAGGACCTCAATGATGTGTACATGTATTGTTTTCTTAGTGATGACTTTCTAGAGGGCTTGAAGATTTAAAATTTTGTTAAGTTGCTTATTTTTGCCACCTCTGTTCTGTTCTTCCCCTTGTATATATGTTATATATAATGCTGAACAAAGGTTCCCCGTGGTGAGTAGGCTTTGCTTTAAGTAGCTATATTTTTTGACAAATGGGTTATGGTGTAGCTATATATGTTATGGGCACGAACAGAACAAATTTAATACCTGTCCTTTATGATTATAATCTTATGATTATAATTATAAGAGTTCATTCCTAGCTTCTGCATTTGCTCATTCTTAAGGACTAACAGCTGAAATTCACGACAATGACTAGAAGTTAATTGGTGATCATATGATCCCTTGAAAAAGTCACAGGACTTCATATTCTAATTCTAATCTTGACTATTCATCTGTGATTCAAAGGTTTTTAACTCATCTCATCTCATAATAACACTCTTGTCATGTTTAATTGCTGCAAGATAACAATAATCTACAAATTCAATTGCATATCTAACTTCGGTCTACTGTAATACTGCATTATGCTGGAAGCAGCAACAAATAATTTTGGGCATTTTTTGATCAATAATGATTTTGGTCATTTAAAGATATATGTGACATTTTACCAATTAAAAAAGATGTGACATGACATGAAATAACCAAAATTAACACAAAAAGGGGTGTTGAATTGTGTTTATCACTTTTTAGGAAATTTTGAAAATTATTTTCGCAGGTACAACAAGCAAAAATAAGACAACAGAAAATCAGACGAGTGACATGTCGAATTTTGAGACAGAACATACAAGCAAACATAGAGGGGTAAAATAGAGATTGATATTCACAATAATAACTCCCCAAGTTAAAAGCTTAAACAAATAATACTTAAGCAAATTAAAGAGATAAGGGAAGATGAATATCACTCAAGAGTTTTTACTGGTTCACCCCAAAATCGACAGGGCTACGTCCAGTTTCTAGGCAGCATCGAGTTTCCACTATAACTGATCAGATTACAGTACAAATATTATTTTTACACCTAGCCTCTCTAGGCTCAACACTTATACAAGTATTCTTTTCTCACCTAGCCTCTTCAAGCTCAACACAGTAAGGGATAAAGGTTTTGTATAATTAATACAACGTGCAAATCTTTTCGTTAACACTCAGTGAAATAAATATGAAGTGTGAAAGACTGCGAATTAATATCAAATGATTGAAGAAGTATTCGATGAAAGAATGAAGAAGTTAATGAAGTGAGTAAATGCTTCTTGCGTGGTGTTCTTAATGATATTCAACTTCTTGTCTCCATCGTTTGGTCTATATAAAGACTTCAATCAATTTGATTTGTTAGGGACAGCTTCAGAAAGTGTGTTCTTTGATTTGAACTTATGGGACGCCATTAATGCCAAAGAGTCATTCTGTGTAAGTGTTAAATGCTTAGGTATGTTGAGCTTTGATAAGGTTGTCCAAGAGTACACTTTGTTCAGAGCAGCTGTTGTTTGAGAGTTGCAGCAGAGAGCTTTCCTCTTTTAGTGCAACACTCGGTTCATTTTATGGAAAGCACTTTTACTTTGTACTAAAACAGCTAAAAGGTTACTGTTGTGGTACAAAGATTGTGTGTTTATTCCTTAAATCCTTGAAACAAACGTTCTTTATTCTTTATCATTGGTGCTATTGTCCAGAGGTCTTCGAGATCCTTAAGGAAGACATCTAATTTGAATAAGGTTGACTTGGACTTCCTTTCTAACATTCTGACATTTTAACAAATGTAGCAGTGTTAGATTTTTAGACGAGTGCTTGTGGAGTCCAGATTTAGACGAGTGGCAATGAGCCAGGAACTCAGACGAATGATGAAGTCATTTTCTAGACGAGTGATCCATTGAGTCTTCTTCAAACATATGCTTCTTGCCACGTCATCAAGTATATTAGAATCTTGACTGAGCGTTGACTTGGTCTTTGTCCGTGTTGACTGATTTTTAGACGAGTAGTTTTTAGACGAGTCTAAAAACTGTGCTCTACCAAAAAGTAGACGGGTCATAAAATAGACGAGTGACCTTAAGTCCATTTTCCTGCAGACTTATCAGACATGTTAGTAATTTTATATGGTTCAATATTACCATACTTTCTCTATTTGGAATCATCAAAACTTAGAGAATCTACACATAGAATGTGTCTCAGACTTATGAGGTCTCAACATTCTCCCCTTTTTTTATGATGACAAATAACTTTTCTGATTTTATTGAACATCAAAAAGTAATAATAGAAATTTTCAAACAGATATAATTGATCAGAGTATGCTATGCTCCCCCTTAAGTTATGCATCATATAAAAACAAGTATCAAAGCAAAAACAAGGTATCAGAGCTGATATTAGATTCAAACAGAGTATTTAAGAAAGAAACTCATATTATCAGATTATATTAGAGCAAAAAATAGATTTTTTAGACAGTTAGTCATTGATCATTAATTTCACGATTAAGGTGTAATTTTTATTTTATTCTATTTCATTTCTGTTATTGTTATTTCCCCCCTGTGACACACTTAACCGGAGTATCACATTAATTACATTAATTAAAATTGGTTAATCACTTTTATTGTGTTGTCGATTTACTTTCGAAAAAATTTAGGATTTTTAAAAACTCTTTTCTAATAATGATGTTTACTTACTTTAACAATTTAATACATAACATCATGAACAAAGTAAAGACAGAGAATTCTGAAAGCATAACAAGTTCATTAATACTCAAGTCATCATATAGTCAGGCTTCATGACAGAAGTTTACAGAGTGATAAAATCCTCTACATAATTACTAAGTTGAAGATTAAATTAAAGCTAAAAGTCACAACTAACGTCAGTTTTTAAAATACTTTGTTCATATCAAACTACCCCTAAAGATAGACTTCCTAAGAGTTGACCAGACCTACAGATGTCCATTAGGGAGACCATGGTAGTCATCCCCATCCCTAGGAGGTGTAGCTGGTGCAGCCACCTCCATCTCTACTCCCTCGTCGAGAGCGTTGACATCATCGTCATCTCTAATAGGTTGAAACGAAGCCTCCTCCTCCATCAGTTCCTCAGGATCCTCCTCTATCGGGGAAGCTAGAACTTCTTCCGGCCGAGGCTGTGCTTGAGGAAACTCAAGATCCAAAAGCCCCAGGTTGGCCAGATGTTGCAGATAAAGCTCCATAGGTGGAAGTCGGATATGAATAGTCTCAACAGTATGAACACGTCTCATCGATGCTTCCTCTGAACCCTCTACGGAACAAACGGGTCCCATATACGTCACTGCGTGAGATGAACCCGGAGCAAAGGTCCACGCAACATGATCATAACTGTTCTCAAACAGAAGAGCCTGGGACTGGGAGTGTGCCAGCTGTATCATGGCCGGATCCATCTATTCTCAAGTATATAGCATAGATACATATAACAAGAAGAAAAACAACAAAAATGCAATGGTGAGATACCAATATATGGATGAATTATGACGACTAAAATGCCCAAACACAGAGCAACAAGTACATACAAATATTCATGTTCAACATATAATTTCTCACAAAATAATCACACCAATCACCAATCGTCGTCGTTTTTGAAATCATGGCACTTCTATATTTCATCATTCTATCCAAATCTCCGGAGACCCCAACACCGTGCAGTTTTTGAAAAACAGTGAGCTGATCAGGCTCATTTGCCACAAAGGCACACCGTCTCGAATACCTCATGCACCAAGATATCCGGAATAACACCGTCTCGAATACCTTATTCATGAAGATATCCGGAATAACACCGTCTCGAATACCTCGTTTACCAAGATATCCGAAGTAATGGGCATGTCTGCCAAAAACCAACAATGCATGTAAAACCTTTTATTTTTGCGGCTTTTCTTTGTGCTTCATCCTTTCCTTGTCGAGGCTCAAGGCTCACGACCTCCCGTGAATTTTTAAATGTCTTAAAGCTTTTATTATCAACACAGGACATTAAAGTCCGAGTGTTCAATCACACAGCCCTAGACTCGTGCATAGTCTAGAACTTTGTGGTCGTAGAAAAAAAACAGTCTTTACCCTTTTTACACCGTTTTCCACGTTTATCACAACGTTTGTAGGACTCACCATCCAAAATAACACTTATAGGACACGCAGTCCACAACAACATATATAGGACACACAGTCCACAGCAACTTGTATAGGACACACAGTCCACAATATCATATATAAGACACACAGTCCGCATCGTTGTGATATGGATCATGGATCCACGTGCCAGAACTATAGTACCCCGATGTCTCGGTTACTAGGTTCACTTTTCATCTTATTTTTCGTTCAGTGAAAAACAAATACGAAAACCAAAATTTTCTGTAACTTATCCAAGTTATCAGACATTTTCCTTTGAACAAAATCTTTTAAATAAAAAACATTTTCTTTTGAAATCCTTTCATTTAAAACTTTAGGTTTTTGGAAAATCCATTTCTATTTTCATAAAACCATTTTATTTTCAAATCTTCTTTTTCCTAAAATATTTGAAATTTCCAAATAAATCCCTTTTAAGTTCCAAACAAACACTTGTTTTCTTCAAACATTTTCAAAGAAATTACTTTTCTCTTTATGTTAAATCATTTAAATTTTCAATTGAATTTTCTTTATAAAAACTGTTTTTATTTCTAACATTTTCACCAACCATTAAAATTATTCCACTTTCCTTTTTATCAAAACTTTGTTAAAAAGAAATCTTTACTTGTGATTTTCTTTTAAATATTTTCTTAAAGCTTTATCCTTATTATTTGAGCTCTAACCAATGGTTAGGCCTCCATGAAACAATCACAATATATATACAACAACTTCAACATATACAAGCATCATGTATATATTCAGAAATCATCAATTAAGGCATATAAACATCAATTATATCATCAATCACAACATGAACTCAAAAATCCAACCACATCAGTCACAACAAGAACCATATCAATCAAACACATCAAACAAGCACACAAGGCATATAGTCATCATAACATAATTATCCCTCAGGCTTTCTCCCCTTACCTTGAAGTGAAGTGAAAAAAGGAATGCAGTTATCTCGCAGTTTCAAGAGAACGGACTCGGACTCCAGTCACGGTTGCGAATCTAAACAATACCATGTATTTACATAAGTTAAAATTTTATAAAATCATCCTAAATCTCTTATGCATGTCTCGGCCTTACTAGAAAAATTGAGGTTTTAAACTTTAAATTTCCACAACCTTTCGGATCAATGATCCTTAAGCATTATAGGAATAAAATCAAGTCTTAAAGCTTCAAAAAATAAAATTTTCAATTCCTCCACACTATATAAAATAGGTTTCGGCCTAAAAAATAAATACTATAAACTTGTTTTTCAACACTTCACTTACTTGCATGTACTCAAAATGTGAATTTTAAAACATACAACTTTCTAAAAATTTTAAGACTAAACTTTCTTAACTTTAAATATTAGTTTTCGGCCTACACACATAGTTAGGCAAAAATTTTGATTTCCAACTTCATAAACACATGCATGCAAATAAAAAAGTGATTTTAAATCAAATTTCTTCCAAACAAAATAAAAACCAAAATCTTTTCAACTCTAACAGTTGAGTTTGCTCATAGTAAGTTAATATAGAATTAAAATTTTATGTTGCTCAAGAACTCATTTAGCATCAAGTAAAGGTTTTTAAGCCATGTATGCAAGTTTTGAACTAAAAACACCAACTTGGTACCACATAGAGTTTTCGGCCCTATAAAAAAATAGGTCTTGGAGAACATTTTTATAACATGCAAGTGTAGAAGTTGAGAGTAAAGATGATTATGAGTTTAAATAAATTAGTTTTGATGAACATGCATCAAAAGAAAATTACTTGTAACATGAATCATTAACATGCATGTGAGGATTTTGAACAAAACACCGTTTTCTTCCCCCCTAGGGTTTCGGCCACCACATCAAAATTGGCCTTGGAAAGTAGTTTTGTGACATGCAAGAGTAGTAGGTGATGGCAAAGGTAAGGTTAAGCTCAAATAAATTGGTTTTAGGGACATGCATCATAAGAAAATCACTTGGAACACAAAATCATTCACATGCATGTAAATAAAAGTTAGGTTTTTGTAAAGATCAAAGAATAGAGTAGAAGGTTTATACCCTTGATTGATGTTGATGATGATGAGAATGATGAGCAAGAGCTTGGTTTCTCCAAGAACAAGAAGAGCTTTGAAAGCTTGTAAGTGTGTTAATGGTGAAAGTATGAAGTGAGTGAGTTTTAGAAAGAAGTTGGAAAGTGAGAGATGGATTTGAAGAGCATACTGCTGCCTTATAGGCTAAGGGTGTAGGTTTTTAATTTTAATTAATGATAAAGACTTAATTTAAATAAATATAAAAATGACATTTTCTTGTAAAAGTGGAAAAAAAAAATCATTTGTGTAAGAAATGATGTGTAAATAGTGAATATAGTCACTATTCACCTCAATCAAGTCTCTTCAAAACCTGTATAAAATCTGAGTGTGGCAAATTGGTTCGTTCCGGTTCTATTTGCTTCCCGTCGGTGAAAATCGATTGTATTTTATTTCGTAAGTTTTCCATCCGAAATTTTTTTATATTGAAATAACATTTTTAAAATCATGGAAATGATTAAAATTGGGTTGTAAAAATAAAAATTTTATTTCACTAATCGAAATTCATTTTTCGGGTCAGTACTACTTACCTGACAGTGAAAACTCAAACCGGAATCATCTGAATTTTCTACTGGAAATTTTATAGTAGTTTTACACCATAAAATACATTATGAAAATAATTTAAATTTATTAAAATAATTTACTCAGAAATTAGAATATTAATTATTCTCAGACATGAATAAGTAGAGATTATAGAGTAACTGAAAAATCGGGGTGTTACATTACTACCCCAATAAAAAAATAATTTCGTCCTCGAAATTACGTACCTGAAAATAGATCAGGATACTGTAATCTCATCTTATCCTCTACTTCCCAGGTTGCTTCTCCGGTTGCTTCGTTCCAAATAACCTTAACCAAAGGAATCTGTTTCTCTCTGAGTTGTTTAATTCTTCTATCCTCGATTCTCACAGGTAGAGTCTCAAATGATAGGTTTTCTCTTAACTGTATGACATCAGGTTTAATTACATGTGACTGGTCGGGGACATACTTTCTCAATTGCGAGACATGAATGACATCGTGGATATTTGAAAAAAAAAGGTGGCAAGGAAATTTGATAGGCTATTGGACCGATACGACGAAGAATCCGGTAAGGTCCAATGAATTTTGGTGTGAGTTTTCTGAATTTTATAACCCTACCTACCCCAGTCGTGGGTGTGACTCTTAGAAATACGTGCTCGCCCTCATGAAATTCAAGAGGTCGTCTTCTCCGATCGGCATAGCTCTTTTGTTTGCTCTGTGAAGCCTTCATCTTCTCACGCATCTGTTTCACCTTTTCCGTTGTTTGTTGTACAATTTCAGGTCCTAAAATTGAGCTTTCACCGTCTTGATACCAACACAGCGGTGTTTGGCACTTCCTTCCATACAGAGCCTCATAGGGTGTCATCCCTATACTCGAATGAAAACTGTTGTTGTACGTGAACTTGATAAGCGGTAAGAGATCATCCCAACTTCCATGATTATCTAAAACACACGCTCTTAACAAATCTTCTAGCATCTGTATCGTTCTTTCCGTCTGTCCATCAGTTTACGAATGATAAGCCGAACTTAGTCTTAGCCTGGTTCCCAGTCTTTTTGCAAAATTTTCTAGAAATGCGAAGTAAACTTCGGGTCTCGATCAGAAACAATACTAGAAGGAACTCCGTGAAGTCTAATCACCTCCCTGATATACACCTCAGTTAGCCTTTCCAACGTATAATTAGCCTTGACGGGTAAGAAGTGTGCCGATTTCGTCAGTCTGTCGACGATCACCCAAATTGAGTCGAAACCTTTGGATGTCCATGGTAAGCCTACCACAAAATCCATGGATATACTCTCCCACTTCCATTCAGGTACATCCAAAGATTTTAACATTCCTCCGGGTCGTTGATGTTCTACCTTTGCCTTCTGACAAGTCAGGCAAGATGCCAAATACTTTGCTACTTGTTTCTTCATGCCGGGCCACCAAAATCTCTGCTTCAGATCTTGATACATCTTGGTTGATCCGGGATGAATGCTTAGTTTGCTCTTGTGTGATTCTTCAAGAATCATCTTCTTCATTTCAGGATTATCAGGTACGCAGACTCGTCCATTGCACCTCAGGATGTTGTTTGATCCCAAACTGAATTCTGGGGCATTTCCTTGCTCCATGAATTCTTTCTTTTCTTGAAGAAACACATCGGTAGTTTGTTGCTCTTTGATCTCCTCCATTAATCCGTTTGAGATCTTAATCATTCCAACACTGATCCTCTTTGGACTTACTTCTATCATCAAATTGAGATCGCGAAACTTCATGATCAACTCTATTTCTTTTACCACCATTGTTGAGACATGTATGGCCTTCCGGCTTAAGGCATCGGCTACAACGTTTACCTTTCCCAGATGATACTGTAACGCGAAGTCATAGTCTTTCAAAAATTCCATCCACCGTCTCTGCCTCATTTTAAGCTCTTTCTTGTCAAACAGATACTTTAGGCTTTTGTGATCGCTGAAAATATCAAATTTAGCTCCATACAGATGATGCCTCCATATTTTTAGTGCGAAGACCACCGCAGCTAGTTCAAGATCGTGCGTCGGATAATTCTTCTCATGAGTCTTCAGTTGACGAGACGCATACGCTACGACCTTCTGGTGTTGCATTAATACACAACCCAGACCTTGATATGAAGCATCGCAGTACTTCTCGTAAGGTTCATTAGGTTCGAGAATTATTAACACTGGTGAGGTTGTTAAACGTTCCTTTATCGTTTGAAAGCTTTCTTCACATTCCGTCATCCACACAAAAGGTTGATCCTTCCGTGTACGCTGAGTCAACGGAGCAACAATCTTGGAGAAACCTTCAATAAATCTTCGGTAATATTCGACCAAACTGACAAAACTTCTAATCTCTGCTACTGTCTTCAATCTTTCACAAGAAAGCACTGCTTCCACCTTGGTAGGATCTATGACAATCCCTTCTTTAGAAATCATGTGCCCCAAAAACTTCACTTCTTCAAGCCAAAACTCACACTTAGGATTTTTAAAAACTCTTTTCTAATAATGATGTTTACTTACTTTAACAATTTAATACATAACATCATGCACAAAGTAAAGACACAAAATTCTGAAAGCATAACAAGTCCATTAATACTTAAGACATCATATAGTCAGGCTTCATGACAGAAGTTTACAGAGTGATAAAATCTGCTACATAATTACTAAGTTGAAGATTAAATTAAAGTTAAAAGTTACAACTAATGCCAGTTTTCAAAATAATTTGTTCATATCAAACTACCCCAAAAGATAGACTTCCTAAGAGCTGGCCAGACCTACAGATGTCCATTAGGGAGACCATGGTAGTCATCCCTATCCCTAGGAGGTGTAGCTGGTGCAGCCACCTCCATCTCTACTCCCTCGTCGGGGGCGTCGACATCATCGTCAACTCCAATAGGTTAAAACGGAGGCTCCTCCTCCATCAGCTCCATGGGATCCTCCTCCATCGGCTCCTAAGGATCCTCCTCGATCGGGGAAGCTGGAACTTCTTCCGGCTGAGGCTGTGCTTGAGGAAACTCAAGATCCAAAAGTCCCGGGTTGGCCAGATGCTGCAGATAAAGCTCCATAGGTGGCAGTCGGATATGAATAGTCTCAACAGTATGAACACGTCTCATCGATTCTTCCTCTGAACCCTCTACGGAACAAACGGGTCCCGTATACGTCACTGGGTGAGATGAACCCGGAGCAAAGGTCCACGCAACAAGATCATAACTGTTCTCAAACAGAAGAGCCTGGGACCGAGAGTGTGCCAGCTGTATCATGGCCGGATCCATCTATTCTCAAGTATATAGCATAGATACATATAACAAGAAGAAAAACAACAAAAATGCAATGGTGAGATACCAATATATGGATGAATTATGACGACTAAAATGCCCAAACACAGATCAACAAGTACATAAAAATATTCATGTTCAACATATAATTTCTCACAAAATAATCACAACAATCACCAATCATCGTCGTTTTTTAAAACATTGCACTTCTATATTTCATCATTCTATCCAAATCTTCGGAGACCCCAACACCATGCAGTTTTTGAAAAACAGTGAGCTGATCAGGCTCATTTGCCACAAAGGCACACCATCTCAAATACCTCGTTCACCAAGATATCCAGAATAACACCATCTCGAATACCTTATTCATGAAGATATCCAGAATAACACCGTCTAGAATACCTCATTTATAAAGATATCCGGAATAATCGGCACGACTGCCAAAAACCAACAATGCATGTAAAACCTTTTATTTTTGCGGCTTTTCTTTGTGCTTCATTCTTTCCTTGTCGAGGCTCAAGGCTCACGACCTCCCGTGAATTTTTAAATGTCTTAAAGCTTTTATTATCTACATAGGACATTAAAGTCCGAGTGTTCAATCACACAGCCCTAGACTCATGCACTAGTCTAGAACTTTGTGGTCGTAGAAAAAAACAGTCTTTACCCATTTTACTCGGTTTTCCATGTTTATCACAACGTTTGTAGGACACACAGTAAACAACAACACTTATAGGACACATAATCCATAGCAACATATATAGGACACACAGACCACATCAATTTGTATAGGACACACAGACCATAATATCATATATAGGACACACAGTCCGCAACATTGTGATATGGATCATGGATCCACGTGCCAGAACTCTAGTACCCCGACGTCTCGGTTACTAGGTTCACTTTTCATCTTATTTTTCGTTCAGTGAAAAACAAATACGGAAACCAAAATTTTCCGTAACTTACCCAAGTTATCGGACATTTTCCTTTGAACAAAATCTTTTAAATAAAAAACTTTTTCTTTTGAAATCCTTTCATTTAAACTTTAGGTTTTGGAAAATCCATTTCTATTTTCATAAAACCATTTTATTTTCAAATCTTCTTTTTCCTAAAATATTTGAAATTTCCAAATAAATCCCTTTTAAGTTCCAAACAAACATTTGTTTTCTTCAAACATTTTCAAAGAAATTACTTTTCTTTTTGTGTAAAATCATTTAAATATTCAATTGAATTTTCTTTATAAAAACTGTTTTTATTTCTAACATTTTCACCAATCATTAAAATTATTACACTTTCCTTTTTATCAAAACTTTGTTAAAAAGAAATCTTTATTTGTGATTTTCTTTGTAAATATTTTCTTAAAGCTTTATCCTTATTATTTGAGGTCTAACCAATGGTTAGGCCTCCATGAAACAATCACAACATATATACAACAACTTCAACATATACAAGCATAATGTATATATTTAGAAATCATCAATTAAGGCATATAAACATCAAGTATATCATCAATCACAACATGAACTCAAAAATCCAACCAAATCAGTCACAGCAAGAACCATATCAATCAAACACATCAAACAAGCACACAAGGCATATAGTCATCATAACATAATTATCCCTCAGGATTTCTCCCCTTACCTTGAAGTGAAGTGAAAAAAGGAATGCAGTTATCTCGCAGTTTCAAGAGAACGGACTCGGACTCCGGTCACGGTTGTGAATCTAAACAATACCATGTATTTGCATATGTTAAAATTTTATAAAATAACCCTAAATCTCTTATGCATGTCTCGGCCTTACTAGAAAATTTGAGGTTTTAAACTTTAAATTTCCACAACCTTTCGGATCAATGATCCTTAAGCATTATAGTAATAAAATCAAGTCTTAAAGCTTCAAAAAATAAAATTTTCAATTCCTCCACACTATATAAAATAGGTTTCGGCCTAAAAAATAAATACTATAAACTTGTTTTTCAACACTTCACTTACTTGCATGTACTCAAAATGTGAATTTTAAAACATACAACTTTCTAAAAATTTTAAGACTAAACTTTCTTAACTTTAAATATTAGTTTTCGGCCTACACACATAGTTAGGCAAAAATTTTGATTTCCAATTTCATAAACACATACATGCAAATAAAATAGTGATTTTCAATCAAATTTCTTCCAAACAAAATAAAAACCAAAATCTTTTCAATTCTAAACATTTGAGTTTGCTCATAGTAAGTTAATATAGAATTTAAATGTCATGTTTCTCATGAACTCATTTAGCATCAAGTAGAGGTTTTTAAGCCATGTATGTAAGTTTTGAACAAAAAACACCAACTTGGTACCACTTAGGGTTTTCGACCCTATAAAAAAATAGGTATTGGAGAACATTTTTATAGCATGCAAGTGTAGAAGTTGAGAGTAAAGATGATGGTGAGTTTAAATAAATTAGTTTTGATGAAAATGCATGATCAAAAGAAAATTACTTGTAACATGAATCATTAACATGCATGTGAGGACTCTGAACAAAACACCATTTTCTTCCCCCCTAGGGTTTCGGCCACCACATCAAAATTGGCCTTGGAAAGTAGTGTTGTGACATGCAAGAGTAGTACATGATGGCAAAGGTAAGGTTAAGCTCAAATAAATTGGTTTTAGGGAAATGCATCATAAGAAAATCACTTGGAACACAAAATCATTCACATGCATGTAAATAAAAGTTAGGTTTTTGAAAAGATCAAACAATAGAGTAGAAGGTTTATACCCTTGATTGATGTTGATGATGATGAGAATGATGAGCAAGTGCTTGGTTTCTCCAAGAACAAGAAGAGCTTTGAAAGCTTGTAAGTGTGTTAATGGTGAAAGTATGAAGTGAGTGAGTTTTAGAAGGAAGTTGGAAAGTCAAAGATGGAGTTTGAAGAGCATATAAATAGAGGAGTGAGGGAGAGGAGGCGCTGCTGCCTTATAGGCCAAGGGAGTCGGTTTTTAATTTTAATTAATGATAAAGACTTAATTTAAATAAATATAAAAATGATGTTTTCTTGTAAAAGTGGAAAAAAATCATTTGTGTAAGAAATGATGTGTAAATAGTGAATATAGTCACTATTCAGCTCAATCATGTCTCTTGAAAATCTGCATAAAATCTGAGTTTGGTAAATTGGTTCGTTCTGGTTCCATTTGCTTCCTATCGGTGAAAATCGATCGTATTTTATTTCGTAAGTTTTCCATCCGAAAATTTTTTAAATTGAAATAAAATTTTAAAAATCATGGAAATGATTAAAATTGGGTTGGAAAAATAAAAAAACTTATTTCACTAATCGAAATTCATTTTCCGGGTCAGTATTACTTAACTGACGGTAAAAACTCAAACCGGAATCATCTGAATTTTCTACCGGAAATTTTATAGTAGTTTTCTACCATAAAGTACATTATGAAAATAATTTAGATTCATTAAAATAATTTATTCAAAAATTAGAATATTAGTTATTCTCAGACATGCATAAGTACAGATTATAGACTAACCGAAAAATCGGGGAGTTACATCCCCCTTTTGGCATCAATCAAAAAGATTATGAAACATAAATAGAACAAAGAGCTGAAAGGTCAAAACTTCATCTCATTTCATTAAGAGTCAAACAAATTACAAGTGATATGGACATCACCGACTAGTACGTTGCATGACTCAAAAAGAAAAAGAAATCTAAGTCCTAAGACCTAAGAACTAGAACCCCCTTGGCTTTTAAAGAAAGATTCCATCATTCTATGCATTGCAGCGTGCTGAGCCAGCATCTGAGATTGAAAAGCAGCTTGTTGTTCTAAGGCAGCATCCTGTCTTTGGATGACAGTTTGCAGACTTGACCATTTCATCAAGTCTCTGATGGGCAGCAGGATCATAAGCAACTACCGGAGCAGTAGAAACTGTTGTAGCCAGAGCAGTTGCAGATGGAGGAGGTGGACTAGGAGGAGGGGTAGGAGGTAACTCTTCAACTAGGATGTTATCCTCAGGATGAGGGTCTAGAAAAACACAAGTTGAGAGTGTGGTTACAAAATCATTATTTGGATAAAATTCCTCTAGGAACGCATGAATTAATTCATGATGAAGAGGAGAATCAACTAAAGAAAGAAGAAATTCATAAGATCTCCTAATGAGATTTATGTGAGTAAGAAGGGTAGATTCAGGGATGTTTAAGAGAACGAAAGGGAAAATCATAAAGAAAGGAGGTATGGTATAAATTGAAGGTGAAAAGGGATAAAGGGCAAAAGCTTGGCCACCTCTAGTTGGGATGTTTTTCTTCTTTTCTTTAGACAGCCCAGAGCTGGATCCACATCTCCAGTAGATGTCTATAATCTTGAGGAACTCATGATGAGTGTCAGTAGTGAACAACCTCTTTCTATACTTGCACTTGTGATCATTCAGTTTGATGAGAGAGAATTTCTGATCAAGTGGCAAGTTGATCACCTTCTACTTTCCTTGCAGAACCATAGAGTCAGGTATCACCCCGATCTCTATTGAAGGATTCATGAAAATATGTGGATTGGGCATCCACTTTCCTGCATGCTTCTGTTTTCTGGCCAGCTTTACAAGCTGCCTTTCAGCTTCTAGAGAGGCAATGACATCCAAGTCTTTGACATTCAAAAAATTGGAGCAGGATTCATCTGTGATAGAGAAAGGTGTGGTTCTGGGATAAGGGTGATAGGGAGATGTAGTGGCCATAGGGAGAGGGTTGTGTCTGGTTTCAGAAAATAATTCTTGAAAGACTATTCTGTGAGGGACTTGTCTCTGGTTTCTGATGTGGTCAGGGGTTTGTGGTTTAGGTGGGGGTGGAGGAGGAGTGGGATTGTCAAAGTATGCAAAGTCATTGACATCCTCAGTATGGTGAGATGATTGTGGTATGGAAGGGTTATAATTGGGGTTCTGTTTTAGACAAGTATGCTTCTAAAACAGTAGGATTAGGTTCATAAGTGTGAGGTTCAGTAATGTGTGGTTTAGAAACAGAAGGTTCAATGATGGGTGAAGGTTGTTTGACAGTTGATGTGTGTGGTGGAGTTGGGATTTTTGGTGAAGTAGGTGGAGGAGTAGGGGTTTTCTGTTTTGGTTATGGTGATGGTGATGGTGTTTTCTATGGTGGTGTTGGTTTTGTGGTGACAGAACAGGTAATGGAGATGAAGGTTGTGGAGTAGGAGTTGGTGAGGGTGAGGATGATGGAGTTGAAAGTAGAACCAGTTTCCTCTTTGTCACGGTGCTTCTTTTCTTTTTAGGGATCACAGTCTCCTTAAGTTGAGACTCCCCCTCATCTTGCACAACTCTCTTCCTTTTGAACACCTTGGTAACACTAGTCTCCATTGATTCATAGAAGTAGAGTTTAGGGTTTTGGAGATGAAAGGTTTCGAGAGGTTGAAGGTGAAGAGAATTCAGAGAGAGGTTGTGAGAAAAAGATTATGAGTGGGAAGTTTTGAAACGACACGGGTTACTTTTGTTAAAATGCTTGAGTGCTTTTTGCGTTGGGAACAAGGAGAGAGATTATTGCCATAATCAGCAATAACTTTTGAAAAGACAGTTGTAACAAAAAAAATGAAACGTTTTAAGAAAATGAGGGAAATTTTGCAATGTACACGTGTCTCGGTCGGGGTTAGCACTTAGTTCTTTTAGCCACGTCATTAGACGCTTGGCTAAAGTAGACGAGTGAAGCATAGAGAAAATAGATGAGTCAAGCATATAAACTTAGACAAGTAAATTTTCAGACATATCAGCATACACTCATTTAGACACATTATGCATATTAAGATTCCTTCGAATAAAAACAAATCTATCTTCACTTAGAGGCTTAGTAAAGATGCATGCCCACTGATACTCGGTGTTTACAAACTTAATTTCAAAAACTCCTTTTTGCACATAATCTCTAATAAAAAGATGTTTTATTTCTATATGCTTTGTTCTAGAATGCTGTATGGGATTTTTAGACAAGTTGATAGCACTAGTATTATCACACCAAACAGGTATATTATGCTCAAACATTGAATAATACTCAAGTTGATATTTTACCCAAAGCAGTTGTGAACAACAATTTGCTGCATATATGTATTCAGCTTCAACAGTTGAGAGAGCAATGGTGCTTTGCCTTTTGCTTGACCAAGAGATCATATTTGCTCCAATGAAGTGGCATCCTCCACTTGTACTTTTTCTATCAATTCTATCTCCAGCAAAATCAGCATCACAGAATCCAACTAACCTGAAATCTTCAGATTTCTTATATAATAAACCAAGGTTGGTGGTTCCAATTAAATATCTGAAAATTCTTTTAACATCCTTATAATGGGATTCCTTAGGATCTAATTGAAATCTAGCACATAGACAAACACTGAATTGAATATCAGGTCTGCTAGCAGTTAAGTGTAGAAGAGATCCAATCATACCTCGGTAGACAGTTTGATCTACCTTTTTACCTTCCTCATCCTTGTTTAGAATAATTGATGGATGCATAGGAGTACTCATAGGCTTTTAATTTTCCATTTATACTTTTTTAGAAGCTCATTGGTGTACTTTTGTTGATGGATATAGATTCCATCACTTGTCTGTTTTATTTGAAGACCAAGGAAGAACTTCAATTCTCCCATCATGCTCATCTCAAATTCATTCTGCATCAACTCAGAGAACTCTTTGTAGAGCTTTTCATTAATAACACCAAATATAATATCATCAACATAAATCTGTACTGCTATGAAATCTTTCTTTGGGGATTTATTGAAAAGTGTAGTGTCTACTTTTCCTCTAATTAAATTATTTTCCATTAGATATGTGCTTAACCTATCATACCAAGCTCTAGGAGCTTGTTTGAGTCCATATAAAGCTTTCTTAAGCTTATAGACATGGTGAGGATTTTAAGAATCCTCAAACCCAGGAGGTTTCTTGAAATAAACTTCCTCCTCAATTATCCTATTTAGAAATGTACTTTTAACATCCATTTGATAGAGAGTTATATCATGTTGTGCAGCATAAGACATGAGAATTCTAATTGCTTCTAATCTAGCTACAAGTGCAAAGGTTTCAGTGAAATCAATACCTTCCTGTTGATGATACCCTTGAGCAACTAGTCTTGCTTTGTTTCTTACCACTTTTCCATCTTCATCCAGTTTGTTTCTAAATACCCATCTGGTTCCAATAATAGATTTATCTTTGGGTTTAGAAACTAGAGTCCAAACATCATTTCTCTTGAACTGATTTAGTTCTTCTTGCATGGCTAGAATCGAGCTTTCATCTTGTAAGGCTTCTTCAAATTTTTTGGGTTCCAAATCTGATATGAAAGCTATGTTGTTATTTTCATTGAAAGCAGATCTGGTTCTAACTCCTTGAGATGGACTTCCAATGATAAGATATTCTGGATGATAGGTCTTGAATTTCCAATCTTTCTTCTCATTTTGAGTTTCAGACGTATTAGTACTTGTCTGATTTTTAGACATGTCCACTTTCGACTTGTCTGAAGAGTCTTCTACTGTAGGATTAAGTTCAATACCTATAATATCATCTTCTAGATCTGATAGTTCCCTATCAGTCTTCAAACCATAATTAAACTTTACATGAATTGATTCTTCTACTACATAAGTTCTAGAATTAAAGATTCTAAAAGCTTTAGACAATTCAAAATATCCAATGAATATGCCTTTATCTTCTTTAGAGTCAAATTTACCAAGATAATCTTTTGTATTAAGAATATAACATCCACATACAAATGCATGAAAATATGATATGTTGGGTTTTCTATCTTTCCACAATTCATAAGGAGTCTTATTGAGGATAGGTCTAACCAGAATTCTGTTTTGCACATAACAAGCAGTGTTAATGGCTTCTGCCCAGAAGTACTTCGGGAGATTATTTTAATTTAGCATTGTTCTTCCCATCTCTTGAAGAGATCTGTTCTTTCTCTCAACCACTCCATTTTTTCTGTGGAGTTCTAGGTGCAGAGAAATTGTGAGACATATCATTTTCCTCACAGAACAATTTGAAGAGCTCATTTTCAAATTCTCCCCTAGGGCCACTTCTGATAGCAGAGATACAAAAACCCTTCTCATTTTGTACTCTTTTACTGAATACCGTAAAGACCTCATAAGACTCATCATTGTGGGTTAAGAAGAGTACCCATGTAAATCTAGAATAGTCATCAACTATGACAAAACCATATTTCTTTCCACCTAGACTAGCTACACTGACTGGTCCAAATAGATCCATGTGTAACAGTTGCAAAGGTCTAGAGGAGGTGACTTCTTTCTTAGATTTGAAACTTAATTTTACTTGTTTACCTCTCTGACATGCATCACACAAAACATCTTTCTTAAAGGAAATATGAGGAAATCCTCTCACAAGGTTATGCTTTTTCAATTTAGAAATTTGCTTCATACTAACATATCCTAGTTTCTTATGCCGTAGCCAGTTTTCATCCTCTTTAGACATAAAGCATGTTACACTTTGATCTGAAAGTTCGGACAGGTCAATCTTATACAGATTGTTTTGCTGTTTAGCATAAAAGAGGTTTTTCCACTACTGTCATTGACTATGAATGCATCCTTAGAAAAAGATACAGGAAATCCATTATCACACAATTGACTTATGCTTAACAGATTCTGTTTCAGCCCTTTCACATATAAAATATCACAGATAATAGGCAAGGGAGGTTTACCACCAATTTTACCTACACCTATAACTTTTCCTTTCTTGTTGCCACCAAAGGTTACATGTCCACTGATGAAAGTGCAATATATGTTAGTTTTTGAATGCAAATAGGAATAAGTTATGAATAATCTTAGGAATTATAGGAAAAGTAATAAGAAAATATATACATTCATTTGAATGAAGTTTTGATCTTTAGAATCTTGATTTGTGTGAAAAATACACTCAAAAGATGTTGAAAATGTGTAGGAATGAAGGTCCAGCGCTTAGCTCAGGAAACGAGTGCTCAGCCTTGAAAGGAAACAGAAAACAGAAGGTACAGTACCAGAACTGGCGCCCAACGCAGGACCCGGGCACTCAGCGTGGACAAAAAGCAGAACTGCTAGTGCTCTGCGCTAGCTTTTGGGCGTCCGGCATCAGGTTTAGACAGAAAATGCATTTCGCACACAGTGCAGCGCTCAGCGCTGGCTAGGGTCTCATTTTACACATTTCTCACATTGGTTCATCACTTTCTCTCTAGATTCTTTGGAGATTCAAGCTTGGGAACAAGATTTGTAGTTTCCATGGCTTCCTCTACTCACATCTACTCAAGTTCTTTCATCTCTTCTCTTTCTATTATGAGTTGCTAGATCTCTTAGGTTAGGTTTAGGATGATTTCAATTGGAATTTGATGTAATTGACTTTGATTTCTGATTTCAATTCTATTTCATTCAATTTGAGTAATTGCTTCTATGCTTAATGCTTCTCTTGGATTGATCAACCTTGAGTTGATGTTAGATTCAATTTCACAATTGGAAAATTGGTTATTGGATTGGAATTGAAGTAGATTACCATTGTCATGTTGATTCTAGGAATAGAACTCTATTGCAATGCATCCTTATGAGTCTTATGCTTAATTTTTGTGCTAATTCTTGAATTACCTAAGGAATTAGGGTTCTTAATTGGTACAAAAGGATTATCACCTAAGGAATTAGGGATAAATCTAGGTTAGTGACTTGAATGTCAATTGTATGGAATGAATTGAAGTTAGGATTAAATAAGGTAACCACAAGCAAATATTGAATGATTTCGATGCCTAACCGTTTTTACATATATTGAATTCATTTGTTACTTGTATTGCATTCATTCATTCTTGTGACAACTTGGAATAAAAAATTCATAAACATTCTTGGAACTATGAAATTCATTAGTTCAAATAGTTATTGCCTAGGCCACGTTGATACTTGATCACAATCCTCGTTGGGAACGATACTTTACTTTCACTTTATTACTTGTATGATTTGGTACACTTTCCAATCGATCAACAAGTTTTTGGCGCCGTTGCCGGGGATTGTAGATTTCAATATCAACGAAGCAAAGGCATTTCTAATTTGGACATTGATTTTTTGTTTTGTTTTGATCATTTTAATGATTGGTTTTCATTGTTATAATTATTTACTTTGGATTCTTGTGTTGTGAGGAAAGTATCCGCTATAGACCATGGACATCTTTGAAGCTACTCTTCTTGCTCAAAGAAAACTTATTGCACAACAGTTGGAGTTGATGTCTAAACAACTTCAATTCATGCAAGTTAAGGCAATGAATCCATTGCAACCTACATGTGATTTTTGTGGTGAACACCATAAACCTGAAAATTGTGAGGTTCAATTCAATGCACAAGAAGAGGTTTATTACATGGAGAACCTCATGAGGGAACAAGATGCACAACCTTACCATCAATCCAATAAGTCACTAGATAGAGTGTCCTACCTTGAAAAGGTTTTAACTCAATTTATTGGAGCTACTCAAACGAAATTCAAGGACATACAAGCTTCAATCAACAATCTTGAAATTCAAGTTGGGATGTTATCCGAGCAATTGGTTGGAATTATGCAGAAAAAGATAGAGTTAGTAAGAGAGAAAGAGTCATATGTTTGGGAAATGGTTGAGCAAGAAGAAGAAGTGCTTGTAGAAATGGAAAGTGAACATGACTCAATAGAAGTGGTGGAAGAAAAACAAAAAGAAAGTGTAGTTGTAATATTAGATGAAAAACAGAAAAACAAAAATAGTGACATGGAAGAGAAGCCAAGGGTGAGGCATGAAGAGATTCATATGACCGAGACTCAACCTTTGGTCATTAAAGAGAATAGTCCCATGCGAGATGAGTTTTATATACTTCAATAATGGGGAAACACATATTCCAAATGCCTAATTGTTGGGGCATGGGAACATTTGCTTCCTTACAGTAAATACATGGGACGGCTTGTGAAGAAAAGAAAGCGGAAGGAGGATATATCCTTCTTGTCATATAAACCGCCCTAAGAAAAGAGCTCAAATGTCAAGCTAGTGACGTTAAAGACGCGCTACTTGGGAGGCAACCCACGCATTTTCTTCTTGCATTTTTTTTTCTTTTTCTCCTTATCAGGAAAAAAATAAGTAGTTCATTGAGTTGTTGAGTAGTTCCTTTGATGTGTGAGCCATATATTGTGGTATAATGGATTTGAATTGTTGTGCAGGCACATCTAAGGAAAGTGGAGCAAATGACGTGGAGAAATGACACAAGAACAGGGTGAGAATGGCTTCATGTATGTGTCGGACGCTACTGTGAGCGCTGGGCGCCCACAGAGCACAGAAACAGCAGAATTAGCAGACCTGCAAGCGCTAGGCACCCATGTGGAGCGCTGAGCACTGGGATGCAAAAAAAAAATTACACGTGCTCGTCCAATGTGCAAAAGAAAGGGGGTACTCTAAACTCTTTACTTTTTAGTCCTCCTTAATTGATAGTTAGTTTTGGTTGAATAAATTGCCCAAACTTGCATATTTTACACAAACTTGTGTTTTGAGTAGATTTTTGTGTAGATTCTCTTGTGAGCATAGAACTTTTGCTTGGCTGAAATTTCTAGCATCATGTATTTTGTACTTGTCGAGCATATGATTTCATTGAAACCATTGATCCTTGTGAATTGTTTTTGACAAGCTTTCATGCTATGATTGATGCAATGTTGGATGTATAGATTTCTCTTGCACATAACCATGAACTGTGAGCTATTGAGCCCAAACACATCATATCACTTGATTTCTTTCATGTGTGCTTCTCCATCACTTGCATATTCTCACTTTTTCTTGCCTTGATGCTTGTTACTATCACATTGTTCCTGCATATGCATAAATGATTGAGATACCAATTCTTTGCTTAAGCTCAGGGCCATAATTGCCATCCTAACATTTACCATTGTTGAGCCCAATTGAGCCTTGGCCTATTTTTCTTGATATGATAGCTCATCATAAGCCTAAATCGAAAAAACAATTTTGTCCCTCTATTTTGGCTTAGAGGAATGTTTGGACTTAAGTTTGGGGTTATTATCTTGCTTAGGGACAAGCAAGCAAATAAAGTTTGGGGTGAGAGTAGGCCACTAAAGATGCCTACTATGAAAACAAAAATTCGAAAAAAGAA
Organism: Sophora flavescens; assembly: GCA_030762895.1. NCBI lineage: Eukaryota > Viridiplantae > Streptophyta > Magnoliopsida > Fabales > Fabaceae > Sophora > Sophora flavescens. Next base: position 104,006,347 of record CM061070.1, read on the forward strand.
ATAAAAATAAAAATAGAAAAAGCCAAAAAGAGGAAAAGAAAAATAAAAAGTTTACAAAAGTTGAGAAAAAGGCAAAAATAGAAAAGAAGGAAACAAAAGAAAAGAAAAAAAGTTGTAAATAAATAAAAGGTGTGTTGGCACAAATTGTGTGCTTGTGTACTAAGCATTTGACTCCCAAAAGTCAAAATATTCCTTGAAGCCAAAATAGCTTAACCTACATTCCATGATTTTATCCACCCTCACCTTAGCCCCATTACAACCAAATAAAAGACCTCATGATATGTGTTGCATTAACATGTGTGATATGTGTTCTTAGCATCTTGTCAAGATTAGGAATGGGGACTGCATTGTGATTAGAATTGAGAGTAAATCACACCCAAGTGAGGATGAGTGAAACACTTGATAGAGAGGTTGCAAGGGATGATCTTATACATTCAATGGAGCTAATTTTGTGGTATGTTTAATTGTCCTAAAACATGAAGCATGTGATCAATTGGAATTAATGGTTGATTGTGCGATGCTTGTGCATTTTGCAAAAGTGTTAAAAAGTTGAAGTCTTGCATGAGTAATGTGTTTCACAAGAGAATTGAACATGAAAATCCATTTCTCAAACCCTTATGTGAATCTAATTGTTTGCTTGAGGACAAGCAAAATCTCTAAGTTTGGGGTTGTGATGAAAGTGCAATATATGTTAGTTTGTGTATTCAAATAGGAATAAGTTATGAATGATCTTAGGAATTATAGGAAAAGTGATAAGAAAATGTATACATTCATTTGAATAAAGTTTTGATCTTTAGACTCTTGATTTGTGTGCAAAATACACTCAAAATATGTTGAAAATGCGTAGGAATGAAGGTCCAGTGCTTAGCTCAGGAAACGAGCGCTCAACCTTGAAAGGAAACAGAAAACAGAAGGTGCAGTACCAGAACTGGCGCCCAACGCAGGATCCGAGCGCTCAGTATGGATAGAAAGCAGGACTGCTAGCGCTCAGTGCTAGCTTTTGGGCGCCCAGTGCCAGGTTCAGACAGAAAGTGTGTTTTGTGCTAATTCTTGAATTACCTAAGGAATTAGGGTTCTTAATTGGTAAAAAAGGATTATCACCTAAGGAATTAGGGATAAATCTAGGTTAGTGACTTGAATGTCAATTGTATGGAATGAATTGAAGTTAGGATTAAATAAGGTTACGTCAAGCGAAGATTGAATGATTTCGATGCCTCACCGCTTTTACATATATTGAATTCACTTGTTACTTGTGTTGCATTCATTCATTCTTGTGACAACTTGGAATCAAAAAATCATAAACATTCTTGGAACTATGAAATTCATTCGTTCAAATAGCTATTGCCTAGGCCACATTGATACTTGATCACAATCCTCGTTGGGAACGATACTTTACTTTCACTTTATTACTTGTACGATTTGGTACACTTGCCAATCGATCAACATCCACCTTTCTTAGGTTTGAGGTCTAGGAACATAGACCTTTCTCCTGTCATATGTCGCGAGCATCCATTGTCCAGGTACCATGATAGGTGTTTGCTTTGTCTTGTTAAGCATGTCTGCAACAAGAATGATGATGGACTTAGGTACCCATATTGTCTTAGGTCCTTTTCTGTCAGTATAAGGAGTCTGGGAAGGCTTCCTTCTCTTTTTGTGATTTCACTTGGACGTGATATGTCTAACTTTTCCATAGTAGGTACATATAGGTTTATTTAAACTAACTGACACAGATTTGACAGTTATTTTTGAGAACTTTGTTGATCCTTTATGATGTTCTTGACTGGAATAACCTATACCTTATTTGTTAAGGGAGTGCCTCTGACTTCCCAAAAGTTTAGTCAGATTATCTCTACCATTAACAAACTTGGCAAGATCTGAGGTGAGCTCTTCCATTTTCTGTTGAAGTTTAATCACTTCTTCAGATGGTAGAGTTTCATCTGAGATCTTAGCTTTAGACTTTTTAGTCTTAAGCCTACTGTTCTCTTCAGCTAACTTCTCACACTCTTGAGATTTCTGTGTATACTCATTTGAGAGTTTAACATACTGTCTCTTGAGGTATTTGAAAGCTTTAGATATATAGTTGGATTCTTCCAATAGTTCATCATAGGCATCACTCAATTTCTCAAGTTTAGAGTGTACCTCAGTTTCTGATTCAGAATCAGTATCTGCCATAAGACAGAGATTTGATTCAAGCTCCTCTCCTTACTTTCAGTGGAGCTTTCATCAAGATCTTCCCAAGTGGCCATCATCCCCTTCTTCTTTTTGTTGAAAAACTTCTTGGGAGGTTGCTTCTTGAGTTGAGGGCATTCTGCCTTGATGTGACCAGGCTTTTTGCATTCATAGCACATAATGACATTTCTGTCATTAGATCCACCATCTTTGTTGTATTTTTATTTGTTGAAGAGCCTGAAAGGTTTGTCCTTTCTGAAGTTTCTTTTATTCCAGAGCTTTTTCATCTTTCTGGTAAAAAGAGAAAGTTCATCATCAGAGTCATCCTCATTTGATTGCTCTGATTCCTCTGAAGATTCATCTACTTTGAGTGCTTTTGAGACTGCTCCTTTAGATGACTTCTTGTCAGCCTTGAGGGCAATGGATTTGTTTTTCTTTCCATTGTTTTCTTCAATTAGCTCTTGTTCATGGATCTGAAGAGTACCAAGAAGCTCATCTAGCTTCATTGTTGTTAGATCCTTGGCCTATGACACAGCAGTTACAAGAGGCCTCCATTGTTTTGGAAGACTTCTGAGAATCTTTTGAATGTGTTCCTCAATCTTGTAAACTTTTCCCAGTGACTTCAATCCATTGGTTATGGTTTGAAATATTCCATACATTTGGCCAATAGTCTCTCCTTCTTCCATTTTGAACAACTTGTACTTTTTGACCAACATGTTGACTTTGGTCCCTTTGACCTTGCTGGTTCCTTCGTGAGTAACAGCTAGTGAATCCCACATCTCTTTTGCAGATTGACAAGCACAGACTTTTTCAAATTCTTCTCTGCTCAAAGCACACATGATTACATATCTAGCTTTAGCATTTAACTGTCATTTTGTTCTTTGATCAGTGGTCATGTTTGCTTTAGGAACTTCAGCTCCTTTGTCATCTTTAGGAACAAAGGGACCTTCTTCAATGATATCCCAAAGATCAGAGTTAGTGGATTGTAAAAACCACATCATCTTTTCTTTCCAATAGATGTAGTCCTCTCCATTGAAGTATTGAGGTCTCGACATTGAGGATCATTCTCTAGCATGGTTCTTGCTTGTTCTGGTTTCTCCTGCAATTTCCAAGATCTTTTCCTCTACACTGTTAAGTACTCAACCCATAGGCTGAGCTCTGATACCAACTGAAATAACCAAAGTTAACACAAGAATGGGGGCTGAATTGTGTTTACCAACTTTTTAGGAAACTTTGAAAATTATTTTCGCATGCACAACAAGCAAAAATAAGACAATAAAAAATTAGACGAGTGACATGTCTAATTTTGAGACAGAACACACAAGCAAACACAGAGAGGTAAAACAGAGATTGCTATTCACAATAATAACTCCCCAAGTTAAAAGCTTAAACAAATAATACTTAAGTAAATTAAAGAGATAAGGGAAGAGGAATATCACTCAAGATTTTTATACGGGTTCACCCCAAAATCCATAGGGCTACGTCCATTTTCTTGGAACCACCAAGTTTCCACTATAACTGATCAGATTACAATACAACTATTCTTTTCACACCTAGCCTCTCCAGGCTCAACACTTATACAAGTATTCTTTTCTCATCTAGCCTCTTCAAGCTTAACACAGTAAGGGATAAAGGTTTTGTGTAATTAATACAACTTGTAAATCTTTCAGATAACACTCAGTGAGTGAAATAAATATGAAGTGTGAAATACTGTGAATTAATATCAATTTTTTGAAGAAGTATTCAATGAAAGAATGAAGAAGTTAATGAAGTGAGTAAATGCTTCTTGCGCAGTGTTCTTAATGATATTCAACTTCTTGTCTTCATCTTCATGGTTTGGTCTATATAAAGACTTCAATCAATTTGATCTGTTAGGCACAACTTCAGAAAGTGTGTTCTTTGATTTGAGCTTCTGGGACGCCAATAATGCCAAAGAGTCGTTCCGTGTAAGTATTAAATGCTTAGGAACGTTGAGCTTTGATAAGGTAGTCCAAGAGTTCACTTTGTTCTAAGCAGCTGCTGTTTAAGAGTTGCAACAACATGCTTCTTGTACTTGCAGCAAAGAGCTTTCCTCTTTCAGTTCAACACTCGGTTCACTTTCTAGAAAGTATTTTTAGTTTGTACTAAAATAGCTAAAAGGTTACTGCTGTGGTACAAAGATTGCGTGTTTATTCCTTAAATCCTTGAAATAAACGTTCTTTATTCTTTATCCTTGGTGCTATTGTCCAGAGGTCTTCAAGATCCTTAAGGAATGCATCTAATTTGAATAAGGTTGACTTGGACTTCCTTTCTGACATTCTGACATTTTATCAAATGTAGTAGTGTTAGATTTTTAGACGAGTGCTTGTGGAGTCCAGATTTAGACGGGTGGCAATGAGCCAGAAACTCAGACGAGTGATGAAGTCATTTTCTAGACGAGTGATCCACTGAGTCTTCTTCAGACATATGCTTCTTGCCACGTCATCAAGTATATCAGAATCTTGATTGAGCGTTGACTTGGTCTTTATCTCTGTTGACTGATTTTTAGACAAGTAGTTTTTAGACGAGTCTAAAAACTGTGCTCTACCAAAAAGTAGACAGGTCATAAAATAGACGAGTAACCTTCTATTTTCCTGCACACTTATCAGACATGTCAGTATTTTCATATGGTTCAATATTACCATAGTTAATCTATTTGAAATCATCAAAACTTAGAGAATCTACACATGGAATGTATCTCAGACTTATGAGGTCTTTACATGACATAAACATAATTCTTCACTAATCAACTTTTGGATTTCTCTTGTTGGTATAAAACATGCAAATTCTATTATAAATTTTTGTTAAGGTAGGCGGTCTTTACTGATGTTACAAGGAGGCGTGCATTTTCCTAATCTAAACTTTCATGTAAAAAAAAATTAAACTTTCAATGGTAATTAATGTCATTATTTTTTCCCGATGGACTATTATTTTTTTTTAATCCAATCCCGATGGACTATAACAAAAGTTTTTTTATCACACGGGGTCCATTACATAGATCATAAAATGTTTGGTATTGAAAGGATAATTTGATGGTGTATATATATCTTTAAAGAACTAAGCGTGAGCTATAGAATTGCCATGTCAACTCCTTGAATCTTTATAACATGACACCATGAGATTCTTGATGCAATGTTAAGGTTTAGAAACTAGGGACAATTGTATATGTATAATTGAAGTCATTGTTTTTGCAAAATCTGCTGAGTGTACTCAACCGTGTTAGCAAAATTATTTTTTACAATAAATTAAAACTTGCATACTTTTATGTAACTTTAAACAATATTTTCAGATTATGACCAAAAACAAATTATTGTCTGGTTAACAATTTTGTAATTATATATCATATGATAAATAAGAAAAATCTAAAATAGATACATTATAAAAATAAAAATAAAATCAAACCAAACAATTCATGTCGACCGCATCAAAATCTAGTTTATAAATAAAGAGTAATGCAATGTCAGGTATAAAGACCAAAATAAACATTGCCCTCTTTGAAAGATCATTGCTTTTGGGCAAAACTCAAGCTCTTGGGATCAATGACGTCCACTTGGAGGCGTAAGGTCCGACCATTGTCTTCCTCAGTCCATTTAATGGAATTCTTCTCCAGCTGCTTAATAACCTATGGCATAAATTAGGAATATCGTTAATCGTCATCAATTAGGCTAAACGAAGATATCAAAATGCCCCGACTTTAGTCAAAAAAAATAAAGGAAAAATATATAATTTTCAATATCTGCCTCCTAAGAAATTAAGGTTGTTTGATGCATGGACATCCAACATTTTTGCTGATATCATGTTTCATGCATGGACAAGAGATGATCATAGGCATTGTACGTGCCCATATATAATTGGCATTTATGATGACGTCATTTCAAATTATGTCTGCATATGAGGCTTACCTTATTTTACAAATTATCAATATGATACTCATTCATGCAGTAAAAAAAAAAAATTACAATCATTCATCTTTATCAATTTTACTTGTGCATTAATTTATAAATTACTAGAAATATGTGATTATAATGACAGGGTAAATAAGCATAACTTGTAAATAAACATATCAGTCCCCACAAAATCTGAGGTACTAATTTGTTAGTTTAATCATAGGTGTGTGCCTTACCAATCTTTTCCTAGTCCCTTTCCTATCTTCATCTCCTGTCCCAACTATGACTCTAAGATACTTGATTGCTGGAAATGCAAAAGTAAGAAATCATTTGTAGGCATAAAGTGTGCCATTAAATTCTTTCCCATAATGAAATAAATATATAGTTGCTTACTATGAATGCCACAGAGAGAAGTTAAATGACATTTGAGAAGACGAAGGGCTTGCTTTGGCTCTTGTTCGTGCAAGTCAAGAGGTATTTCATCATCATCATCATTGGTTTCACTGCATTTCATTTCAAGTAGTGTTTTTCAATGAGCCATGAAAGGAAACACATGGTTTAAAATGGGAAGGGAGAAAGAAACTGTTTTTTTTTTTGTTTTTTTGCTACTAACTTGGTTTGAAGAAGCTTTTGTGCAGATTTTTCATCTGCTTCTCGAGCCTTTCTGTTGTAAAAATGTCCCTGCACGTTAAAGAAAATTGTAAACAATCAAATAACATCATTAAAATAGATTACTAATTACTAAAGTGCATCTATGCTGAAATGTTGGCCTTTGGAGCCAATTATTTTAAGCTACAATGGCATACGAAACCTGATTCCTTAGGTTACCCATCATAGAAAAACACAACTAAACACCTTGAGGACAAAGAAAAAGACCAATCTGCAACTGAAGTGTCAACCAAGGATATCTGTTCTTCTATATATTATTGCACTAATCCTCCGAATAGTTCACTAAAAAGGACATTCGGCGGGAGAGATTTCCCAACAGTTAGATTAATCCAACAACTGACATTTGTTTGGAGTGACATTTGTTTGGAGAGGAATCGAGAAGTATTGTGGCTGGAAAGGATCCATTTTGCACTAAAGATTATGCTGAATCCTCAAAATTAAAATTTGGAATTAAATCATTTACAGGAAGATGTTTGAAAATTTCATATAAGCAAAAGATAGTCCAATTCAAACAAGATTAATGGTCAACTAGAAGTCTGTGGGGAACAAATCACACATCTCATATATACCTGTTCGAGAAGTCTGTCTGCCCATGCATTATCACCCTTAGCAAATGCATCAAAAGCCTGCAAAGCAGTTGAAAACATTAAAACTACTTATCAATCACATGCATGGCCTCATGTACTGAAAATTGCAAAGAAGGTGTTGATATCTCCCCTCCCAAATTGCAAATTGATCCTAACTGGTCTCACATTAATCCAGACTAGTTTGACAAGTTCCATTTCATACAAACTTTTAGTCTGTAATCCAGAAAAGGAAAAATTGGGAAGGTATCTTACAGATTTGTAGTATTCTTTCATAGTACTCCAATGCTCCTTCACCGCTCTACGAAGTACCTTGTAGCTATTCTCATCATCATCACTCTCTACATGCAAAATGATGTGACAAGGAGGATAAATAGCACAAATAAATACATTTAAACAGAGTTCAGAAAGTAGAGTGAACTAAATAAGTAAAACGTGCTTTGTGAGGCAAGGAAGGCAACAATCAGTCTTAATGATTCATGTACTGATTTATTGGGCTAGGACATGAAAGGATTCTTACATAAAAAGATTTGTTCATGGATTATAGCAATGTGACAGACTTACACTGCCCGGAGGAAAGAGTAAATTGAGCAAAATCATGGCAACACGAGTTTAGATCTATATGTAAAGGTGTAAGTGTGTGTGTGTTGAAACTTTATCAGTTAATTACATTATGTTAGGGCCCAATTCAATGTTAGGATCTTCATCTTCCTAAAAGAAGGCTCCTAACACATTAAAAGCATGAAATTCTTAGATTAATTGGATTTTCAAGAAAAATGGTAGATATATAGCTAGAAAAATGGCATATCACTAGTGAAAAGTTATTATTATTATCATTGCTTGAAAACTGTTTGTCACATTGGATAATGACAGTTATGAAGAGCTTCGGAAATTGCTTCAGCTATCTGAGTCCTAGTTATAAAAATGCTGAAGAGTGAGCATGAACCACACTGAACTATTGATATCAGATTGTCCCATTATCTCGTCAACTTCTTCATAAATTTTTATGGATAATTACTTATTACTCTCATATGTACACATACCTTCCTTAACAATTTGTGACTCTATGATAGTACTCGGTTGAACGGTTGTGGTATCTTCTGGAAGATCCACAGCAGGTTTACTAAATCTAAAATATGGTATTTCTCTCACTGGACGCCTACGCTTTGGTGCTTCTTCAGACCTTTGTGGATAGCTAAATAATGATCCTAAAATTTCTTTCTGCAGCCCAACTCTATCTTTGTCTTTTGTTGGTGAATCAGTTGAATTGCATAGTTCCTCACTGCAGAAAGCATCCACATTAGTATTTATCCTCTCAAAATGAAAAGGTCAAAAGCAGAATGAAGTTACATAAGATGGAATAGTAAGCAACACAATGACAACGAGGCACCTGGATGCATATTTTACATCTGGATGCTGATCTCTTGACTGTCACAAGAAAAAATAAATGACAAGAAAACTGCATTAGGAAACCAGGAATGAATGGTTTATATTATAATTAAGGCATACTAAAATTCAAGTTGCATAAAATCATCAATCAGTAGAATGTGTTCTTACTGGAAGGTTCATCCTCCAAATAAGAAACTACAATTGATTTTAAAGAGAATTAGAAACATTAAAGCAAAACAATCAACATAAATTAGTAGTGTCTTGTATCATGTATAGTATTAAAAGGGTTCGTGGGAGTTGCAACCTAGTCCACTTCAACAGTTTTGCATCAAATACCAGCTCAAGATAGTCAAACTTTAGCATCCTGTTTTCTTTGCTAAGCGAAACCCTTCTATTTGCACAAAGAATGACACCTCTTTGAGGGCTGTATTCTTAATATCTGTATGACATTCTACATGAAAATATTATGAAGGTTTATAACAGGGTTACAGTATTAGCAATAAATTTGGTCTGAGTTTTACAATATTTGTGAGGAATGACATGTTATTTGACAAAATAAATATATTAATAAACAGCCTGATCTATATCATTATGTTTGCTATTTTTTACTACAAGATTAGACAATGAAGAGCAGATTGATGATGGTTTTCCTTCCTTATTGTTAAACCTCTATAAGTAGTTCTATATGACAAATTATCAAAGATTTGATGCCACCAATAGTAAAGTATTTAGATAAAAAAAGTTCCTACTATGACATCGAAACACGTGTGAAATGGCACATGTTTAATGCATATAGATACAAATGGTCCAATGAAATAGCACGTGTGAAACCTTACATTTTCATCAGCCAGACCATGAACATCATCGTATTTCTCCAAAGTGGGATTTGACATGTCAAGCAGCTCCTCCATAGTCTGCATAATGACTCCAAGTCAATTCTTGTAATTGATGGACTTGAGTTTAAAGAGAAACTTTTAGGTAAGTACAATGACAGAGAGGATTTTAGGAAGAAAAGTGATGCAAATACTCACACGTTGATAATGATGTTTGATTCGTCTGCTGACCAATTAAAGATAGAACATAGAATTTGGACCCAGGATTTCTATATCTCATAGCTACTACTTGATTGAATTTTTCTTATGTCTCAACCTTATTGATTAGACACGTATACTTTATATTGAGAAGCTTATGCTCTTTGCAATAAATGCTAGCTAGTGATAATTGGTGTGGTAAACATCATTACAAAACGAGTACTTATTGGTCTAATTTTCAACATCATTCACGCTTCTAAATTTTCAAACATGCAAACAAGTAAAATTAACCGTACCTTCTCTATGTCATATCCACAGAGGCCTGCAGATGCAAAGGATTGCCATATCAAGCACATTTCAACCATAATATTAACAATGTATTAATATGATAAACATGAATGACAAATTCCCCCTCAAATAATAAAAATTAACAGTAAAACAAATACAGGACATAGAATTCTGAAAATCTAGAATGGGCAAGTGTAAAACTAACATCCGGAAGTCAATGTCTAAAGAGCAGGATATAAATGGAATTAGCATTGAAGCATGAAGAAAAGCAACTTCACTCTAAAAATCTGAAAAGACTCGGTTAATATGTTACTGCAAATTGACAATTAGCAAGTTAAGTTTACCATCATAAGAAAAAGATGATGAATACCATCAAGTCAAGTTAATATTGGGTATGCACATGTTAGGATAGGAATACTTGCAAGATATCCTAGGTGAAAGTACATGACAAAAAGCCTATCGTTTTCAGCATGTAACTCGCCAGAATCAACTCAGTATAGCATGCAAAATTGACTAGACTACTTTAAACAAAAAACAACTCTCATGCTTTTCCCTTTTCAAACAGAATCATTCATTACTACTCTGCCAGCAATAAACACTCAACTCAATAAAGATGTATAAAACTTTACCAAGAACATCCTGTATCTTTTTCTTGTCAAATTCAAAGCCATCTCCAAGCATCTTAAAGAGGAAGTTGACAACATCATCACTCATGGTGCCCTTTGATGCTGCAGTACTCTGAGATGACTTTTCACCCCATATCACTGATTCAGGCAGCTCCTTTGCATCTAACTTCAAAGGTTTATTTACTTCCTGATATGGCTTAGTCCATGATTTGGGTTGAATGTAGTCTTTTCCAACAACACCAGAAACAGTTCCCAATGATGCAGGCTGAAACTTTGATTTCCCTGCTCCAGAATTTCGTTTTCCATAAAAAGAAGGCTTTGGAGATTCACTTGCAGATGAAATCTGAGCAGGTTTACTTGCACCCTTGAACATCAACACATAATTTGAGGCACAGAGAATTTCAGCAGCCAAATTAACATTGCGATTTGCCTCACAATAAGCAGTTGCTATGTCGTCCAAAGAAAATGTAGAACCAAAGGATTGGAGCAACCCCATCAGGTTCCTTTCTTCTTCATTGTCAGATTGTGATTGCATTTTCAGCTATTCTTCTAAGTACAACACAAAATTCAAAACAAAAAAAAAACGAAAAAACATGTTAGCCTATGTCAATAACAGCATGAACAGCAGATAACAAAGCGGAAATGGATTCCCTGCCATCAAAAATTGACTGCAAGAGATCATATCTATACATTATTTTTGGTGTTTGAAAAAAATAATAATACAAAAATGACTCAATAAATTTCTAACAAAGCATAGAAATTACAATGAAGAGAAAGTAAGAAACTTTTCCTAGAAAATTGAGTATACAATACAAAAAGATTACACTGGAAACTTTATTTTCTTCAAGTAACTCATATTGAAAATGTAGAAGACTGTGTGTCAAGTGTCACACTTTGACTATATTTTCTCAGCAGCCAAACAAGTGTACTGAAGAATGAATGCTAGCTCATGCAAAATTTAATAATATATATATATAGAGAGAGAGAAACGTAACATTGATAAAAAAAATAAAAAAAATAAAGAGCGTTTGAAGAACCTGAGAACCGATGATGAATGTGAAGTGTGAATGGGAGAATGTGAAGGGTTTGACGGTGGCGAAAGGAAAGAGGGAAAGAGCATGATATGGTTTTCTGGCTAATGCTTCCGGCAGAAGAAAACGAAGCGACACAAGAGAGAAATGATGGATGCATGAGCATGAATGATGATGCATGCATGTGACTATGTTAGAGGCATCAAAAGGAGAAGAAAGAAGAACCCGGAGATGAAGGGATCGAAAAGCTTCAAAGTTCAAAATCTTCTGCTTTGATCCTCTACTTCTCTATTGCATTGGCCCTTTAGTAGCGAACAGGGGTGGAAATAGGCCAGGCTTTGATTAAATAGGCCTGACCTGGTTGAAAAATTAAAAGCCTAAGTCTGGTCCGTTACTTGTCAAAGATATTTTTTTAAGCCTGTCCTGGCTTTTTTAAAAACATAGCCTAGCCTGTTAGCCTTTTTAAGGGCCTATCTAATTTTATTAAAAGATACCCAATTGCTCTCTATTTATAAAATGATGGTTTCACTAGTGCACAAAGGGGATTCCACATCGGTTATTTTTGGCTTTCCACATCGGTTTTGAAACTGATGTGGAAACGACCGATGTGGTTTATTGCCACTTTACACATCGGTTTTAAAACCGATGTGTAAAGTATATTTTAAACATCGGTTTAATACTAACCGATGTGTAAAATTAATTTAGCAATTGATAAGCAGTTGGAAATTTAACTTTCTACATCGGTTTTGCAAAAAACCGATGTGTAAAATTGACCTTCTACATCGGTTTTATAAAGAACCGATGTGTAAAGTTAAATTTACACATCGGTTTTATGTAAAACCGATGTAGAAAGTTAAATATACACATCGATTTAATGAGAACCGATGTGTAAAATCTCTTTTTTTTTTAATCGATATTTACATTTCAATCATTCCTGTTTCACTAATGCAGATCAATAAACAAACCAAGAAAAGCATTCGATCAAACAAGAAACAACAACAGAACACCAAACCAGTTTTGACACAATCATTCAAAAGCAAAACATACTTCATTCAATTTTCTTATGAATGAAAACAACACTTTATCAAAGTTACATCAAAACACGAGAGAAGAAAAATTGAACCGGACACGAGCACTAATACATATCATCGATCAAAGGTACGTACACTATAGCTAGTATATGATAAGTTTTTAAACTAACTACATATATACAAACTATGGGTGGTACACTTCAAGAAAGAAAGTTGCCCAACGCCTCTTTATGATGTTGATGTCGAGAACCGGACAATGGAGATGGATTGTTGAATATCCGCAAGTTTAATTGGACAAAAGATTATTACTTTTAAGTAATAAACTAACATAAAACATATAACGAATCTATACTATTACTTCTAATTGTGTCAATTAACATTTACCTCACTCCATCTTTCAGTGATCCCGGAGGAGATAATTTCCAACATCCACCGCATCACATAGTAGCCACATTCCCATGACCCACGTTGTATACGTGACTACGTACAAATGAAACCCAATTAGAATATGAGGAATTAAATAAAATAGAAATCAATTATTGTACCCACTGCATTTGATGCATTTGAACTAATAAATATCTTACGCTGGGAATAATCCATCTGATAGCCCGAGTACGCCTTTCACCACGCTCCATGTGGGATGCATTAATAGACCTATCATGACAAAAACATTAATTAAAGTATATATAATAGATTTCGGATAATTAAAACAACTCGCATTATCGATTATAAAGTATTTTAACGCTTACGTTTCGATGATCGTCTTGAGTTCATTCGCCGCTTATGTCCCAATGAGCGGAAGAAGACCACGACGTTCATTCTTGGGTACAAGAGCAATGATTGCCAATGCTTGCTGTATTTATGAACAATTAGTGACTCGTAAGTCATATATAGTTATACTTAAATTAATAACCGGTACTTACTTATTGAGATAAGGCGCAAGATAGAATTGATGATCGTCTCGGGCAAGTATATCACGTATGGTAGTGACCGGGTCTTCCGATGCTACGAGAACATCACCCTGAATGAACATGGGGTCAATGAACCCATAAAGGGCGAGGTTACCCCGATCGACTAACATACGATGCAGATACCTAATATATTGGAAAAACATGTTAATTATCATTGTATTTAAAAATTAATTACGTACTTAACTTATAAATAAAATGTACTTACGTGCACCAAAACGATATGTGTGCAGAACTGGCCATTTCTTTATTGAGTGCCATCTCCATAAGTTCTTTCTTTGGTATATACAGTTCACCAGGGTGGCATCATGTTCCAACGTTACCAATGCCGCATCATCCTCCATGGTGACAACTCGTATAGCAAGATCTTTGAAAACATCACCATGGCCAGGTACCCCTTTGTCGATCCCCTAAACAACATAGATATATATTAGTAATCACGGATAATTAAGTTATTTAATTCGTTATGAACTAAATGGTCAAATGAATACCTTGACAGAGCGGACATCTCCGGTCTTCCTAGATCCGACCTTTTAGGCACAATATCATTTCCAACATCCTATAACAAATACAAATAAAGCATTATCTTTAAACAATAATAAATATATTTCAACTATGAATATAGAAAAACACAACTAACCGAATACCTCGGATGCAACAAGAAAGTCGACCGGTCTTCTTGGCCGAGGATGAAGTTCTCAGGGGCCCGACCCACTGTTTGAACCTCCTCGGTGGGCACGGGGACTCGAGCATCAAGCATCTCGAATAATCTCAACAGACACCCTCGGATGATCGTCCCGGTAATAACCGATGGTGTATGGTATTACCTAACTTATTATATGCCCTACCCAATGCCACTAAGCGGCGATGATGATGATGATCATCAACATACAGCTCACACCTATCGTGGTCGTCATCATCATCATCATCATCATCATCATCATCATCGGCAGTGACATCATCATCATTTTCGGGATGATGAGGAGGATCACATGAGCCCTTAGTGCTCACATGGACAGAGGGTTGGACAGAGGGTTGGACACCTGTCTGTCATCTCTTTGGGACAAAGAAGTAAATATTGCCATCTCTTTGGGCAACCGCTGCTCGTTCATCTCTGTCGTCAAGCTCAGCTGCAATCTCCTGTTTTAGTTGTGCTCTATCTCGCAACCGAATCCTGTGGGAGGAATGTGAAGATGAACCATGGTATTGGCGAATGCCGACTCCCCATCCAACACCAATGACACGGCCGGGTGGTCCGGTTTACCGATGGCGATAGATAAGATATCATTGCGTCCTCTAGGAACAAAGGTTCCTTGGGTTAGCTGATCATCCAAGGCATCCTATCACATAAAAATATCAGGTCACATTACAATTCGGAACAATCTTAAAATGACAATTACAACAAACTATACTTACAATCCTCTCGACTACTTGGCGGGCCTCCTCGGATGTATATTGTCCCGTTTTTCTTTGTCGGCCCCTCTTCCATGAACGATGGCGTGGGGGTGGAGGTGGATCAACAACCTCTCGGAAGATTTTCAGCATTAGGATCCGCCCCGAGATGTCGTCGCCGACGTGCTTTCTTTTCCTCTTCAACCATTTTCTTAACAAGCTTTTTATATCCCCCACGAGACATGACATGGGGGTAGACATTCTTGCTTTGGTTTTCCCGCCCTTTTTCCTCTTCTCCGTTATAAATAAAAGACAATTAAATTACATAAGTAAATGAAATTAATGCAATTACATAAATTTAGAGACAAATCAAATAAGTTAACCTGAAAAGTCGGGATCACGTCGGCTCCGAACAAAGCGATCCCACGTCGCCTTGTCAAGAAACGGATACACCTCAAGTGGGTTCTTTTTACTTTTTGGACCGAATATATAGTATCCGCCAGGTCGGCCTTAAAACCCCTCCAACGCTCTCCAAAGATACTTCAAAGCAAACGCTTCTTCATAGCGTATGTATCCGGTATGTCAAATGTCAACTACATTAAGACCAAAAGAATCAACGAATTATCTGTATGATATTATTAAGATAAAAATAAAGTAGATACAGACAAACACAGGACGTAGAAGTATAGATACCAGAATACTCTCCCATATCTGCTCCTTCACGTCCGCCGTACATCTCTCCACCTATCAATGAGTATACTAGGCCTGTTCCTAGCAAGGGTCGCCACAAACTGGTAAACTGATCTTCCATTGGCCCAATAGGTTTGAGGTTATCATCAAAATCTACTCTTATCCTCCGATTTGACCCACGGTTGGCAGTCAAATGCCTCATCCGTGTGGCACGTCTACCCTTTCTACCGGTAGAGACGGGGTCTCGACCATTGCATGAAGGAGGTGTATCCTCATGATCAGCCATGTATACCTGTTTAAACACAAAAAAAAAAAAACTTGTTAGTATGTCGGGATAAATATCAAACATAACTTATAAATATCGATCAACGTACATAAACATAACTTATAAATATCAACGTAAACACATAATATGCCAAACTTGATGGTAATATCAAACTAAACTTACTTTGTGGTCAATTAGTAAAGTTCTCCCATAACCCTTCTTGGTGATCATTACGAGTAGCATGTACATCATCCACTTCATTTTCCTCATGGAAATTAGGCACTCGTGTTGAGAAAGAAGGAGTATCGAAATATCAAGAGTTGAATCGTGATTTCCCTCACTACCGTTATACATGTTTTTTCCCTGGAGAACCACTGACCACCTTTTGTTAGAAGGATCACGGATATAAAACACTTGTTTTGCTTGGGATGCCATGATGAAAGGTTCCTCTTTATTACCTACCTTACTAAGGTCCACCAATTTGAATCCTAACTCATCGGTTTGCACACCATTGTTACTGTCGACCCACTGACATTTAAAAACAGGTACTCTAAACTTCGTGTAATCAACCTCCCATATCTCTTCAATGATTCCAAAGTATGAAACTGATGCCATAACAGGGTTTTTATCTTTCGAACTAGAGAAATGCATGGACTCAGCGACGACCATAACCCCACTGTTTTGCATAGTACTTTTGTCATCCTCGGGACTTTGTATAGAAGGTAAACTTATTGATATCGTACCCACTAAAGCATATGACATCAAAGTTAGGCCCCTGTGCTAGCCATTTTAATGTAGCAGAAGCAGTACCATCCTTTGCAATTTTTTCTTTAAACCAGTTCAAGAAAGTCTTGTTATGCTTGTTCAAACACCATTTTTCATTCATTCTAGGGTAAGTTTCATTGATAATGCTTTTATGCTCACATAAGTATGGTTCAACCTCATCGGTGTTATTCAATATATACAAATGTGCTTGAAGCACTTCCTCCCGATCCATGCTCTTAACAAAGTGATACCTCGTGTACCCTTACCATCATATCTTCCTTCGTGATTTGAGACTTCGGAAGCCCTACAGTTCCGCTTCCGACATGTAGTCTGTACAAAACTCAATAGCTTCTTCTGCAACATACCTTTCAACAATAGATGCTTCGGGACGGTGTGGATTTTTCATATATCCTTTCAGGATCTTCATGTATCGCTCAACCGGTACATCCACCTTAAATAAACGGGACCGCACAATCTAATCTCCCTCACTAGATGAACAATCAAATGAACCATGATGTCAAAAATGAAGGTGGAAAATACATCTCCAATTGGCACAATACAATGGCTGCCTCATTTTCCAACTCATCCAAATTTTTAGTGTCAATGACCTTGCTACATATAGCATTGAAGAATAAGCATAACCGGTAGTAGTTGTTGCATCAAGACATGACAATCATGAGACTTTAAGCCAACTAATTTGAGATCTTTCATTAAGACAAGTCTTCTGATATTTGAAGAGTAACCCCGTGGCACTTTGACTCCCCGTAGACATTCACAGAAACTTCTTTTCTCTTTTTTTGATAAAGTATGACATGCTGGGGGCAAATAAGTCTTCTTATCCCCCACTTTAAGTGGAGCTAACTGCTCTCGTATACCCATCGCAACTAGATCCAGACGAGCATTCACACCATCCTTTGTCTTGCCTTGAATGTTGAGAAGCGTTCCGATTAAACTGTCACACACATTTTTCTCTACATGCATCACATCAATACAATGTCTTACATCAAGCTTGCACCAAGATATGGAAGATCAAAGAAGATCGACCTCTTCTTCCATATTTTCTTCTCTGTAGCCTTCTTCTGGGTCGTCCCATAGATAACATTAGTGTTGTTCACCCTTTCATAAACTTGCTCTCCAGTCAAGGCCACCGGAGCAATTTCATTCTCCGGAAGTCCATTGAAAGCTTTCCTCAATCTACGATAAGGATGATTACGTCGGAGAAATCTCCGATGCCCAAGGTAGACCGTCTTCCTTCCATGTTGCAGTTGATGGTAACATGTGCCTTCTTCACATATTGGACATGCTTTATGCCCCTTAACACTATACCCACACAGGTTCCCGTATCTTTGGAAAGTCATTGATGGTGCAAAATAACATGGCACGCAATCTGAATGTCTCACGGCAATACCCGCCGATCACATCAACGCCTTCATCCCACATCATTCTCAAGTCTTCAATCAAGGGACTCGGATAAACATCAATATCATTTCCTGGCTGTTTAGGACCCGAAATCATCATACTTAACATAATGTATTTGCGCTTCATGCACAACCAAGGAGACAAGTTGTAAATTACAAGGAGAACAGGCCATGAACTATGAATACTACTTAAGTTTCCATATGGATTCATTCCATCGGTAGCAAGTCCAAGCCTCGAGGTTTCGGGCTCATTTCCGAAATCCGGAAACAAACTATCAATTCTCTTCCATTGCAAAGAATCGGCCGGATGGCGAAGCTGTCCATCACACTTCCTCTCATCTGCATGCCATCTAATGTTCTTTGCGTCATTTACATTAGCAAACAATCGCTTGAACCGCGGAATCACGGGAAGATACCATAACACCTTCGCAGGAGGACCTTTGGTGACCACATCACAACTAGAATCACCATCCTTCACTTTGTAGCGTGATACCCCACACCGGGGCACTCGTGCATCTCTTCAAACTCTTTCCTGTACAATATGCAATCATTGGGGCAAGCGTGTATTTTCTTATACTCCATACCCATCGGACACAATATCTTCTTCGCCTCATAGTTTCGAGATGGCAATGTGTTGCCTTCTCGGAAGCATTTCTTTCAACAACTCAAGCAATTCGGTAAAGCTTTTATCGCTCCACCCATTTCTCGCCTTCACATTGAACAATCTTAACACCGCCGACAACCGTGTGAAATTAGTGCACCCGGAAACAAAGCCACTTGCGCATCACTGCACAAAGTATCAAACACATGTTCTCGCCGAAAAGACTCTTGCCCAACATCACGGATCATGTCCTCTAGTCCAACCTCCATATCCACGTCATCAACTTCCTCTCTATCCGACACCCTCGGCCTGTCTAACGATTCACCATGGCATATCCATGTTGTATAACTCTTGCAAATCCCCTCACAAATAAGATGATCACGTATCTCCTCGCCTTCTAGTCGTCTCTCATTCAAACAGTTAACACAAGGACAATAAAACCTTCCGTTACCACTATCGGGAGCATTTGTTTTTGCAAACTGTAGAAAATCTTCCACTCCATTCTCATACTCATCACTTGTCCGTCTAGCATTCATCCAACCGCGATCCATGACTAAACCAATACCTTCGTACTTAGTCCAACATATTCATCAACCACTTCTTATGACAGTGGTATGGCCCTATCCCATTCGAGAAGAAACTTTTCCAACATTCGGTTAACAGTTAGTCCTTAACTCTCATGCTCATACTCGACAAAATTTCGGCAAGCATTTCCCCGCGGTCTCCGACGTACACTACTTGAACGCCGATGACATCCACCACGATAAAGTATGCACCGGAGAACGAAAGGAAATGTATCAATCCGAACTTTCATCAAGTATATAACATTAGAACCAATGAATAACTATTTTAACTGAATTAAGAAAAAGTTTTTTCCCAAACTGTCCAACTTTGGACAATTCAAGATCCAACACAATGAGCGGTACATTAAGCACGTACACGTACGCTCATTAGTATTGCATCTCAAACGGGAAACTAAGGCTTTACTATTTATGTAGCTTGCATGAAGATGGGGCTTGAAAAGTGAAGAAAATTAGCCAAACAGAGCCCTTCACGGCCTAGCCTTGAAAGCCATCACGGCCGTGATCGAGTATAGCTTAAAAGAAAGAATGGAAAAGTCGAACTGGTCACGGCCATCCCGTGATGCCCATCACGGCCGTGACATGTCACCGTACCGGACCCTCACAGGCAGAATGATCACGGCCAGGCCGTGATGGTGGTCACGGCCGTGATGGACCAACCAGTGAAGCATCCTCCAAGGCGGAACCTATCACGGCCTGGCGCGTGATGGCCATCACGGCCGTGACATGCCAATCGAACCAGACCCTCACAGCGGAACCGATCACGGCCTTGCCGTGATGGTGGTCACACTGGCCGTGATGAGAACAACCAGTGAAGCAACCTCCCGGTCGTAATCCGTCACGGCCAAGCCGTGAACAGCAAAGACGGCCGTGTGACGGGTGATACCACCACTGGAAAAATCCAGTCTTGGAGCAACAGAACAACACATGCAAGTATATTATCCAACCATTTCGAGTCAAAGTTCATAACTTTTCTAAAGAAGAAACAAATATATACCCGAGGACGAGCAAAAATGGCGCTCTTCACGCAAACGAGGGTAGCTCGCGGCTTTGGTTCTCAGTGGTTCTCTTACGAAGCAGAAAATGAAGGCTCGCAGTCGCAGTGGTCTTCTTTGTCTACGATTGAAAAGGGAAAAAGGACGTGAAGAAGGGAGCGAGAGAGAGAAAGAGAAAGAAAGAGAGAGAATGAGAAGAAGGAAATGCAGAGAGAGAGAATGAGAAGAAGGAAATGCAGAGAGAGAATGAGAATGAGAGAGAGAGAGACGCATACCTGAGGGTAGCTCGCGGATGTGAGTGCAGTGAGAGAGATGGAAAAGCAGTGACAACGCGCGTTAGCAGAGGGAGGGAGTGTTGTGTTTTAGGGTACGTTCAGAAACTGAGAATGAGGGCGCAAAACACACGGAGGGAAATAGAAAAATGGGACTATTACACATCGGTTATGAGGAAAACCGATGTGTTAAACATATTATACACATCGGTTATGTAAAAACCGATGTGTAAACATGAAACATTTAAATTCTGATTTTTTCTTTTAAATTTTATACATCGGTTAATAAAAACCGATGTGTAAAAGTGTAACCTAAATTTCTATTTTTTTTCTTTATAATTTTATACATCGGTTATTTAAAAACCGATGTGGTTACTCACCATTTTACACATCGGTTCAAAAAGAACCGATGTTGAATGTTAAAAATTCCGAGTTTTAAATTTTTTTATTTTAATTTTACACATCGGTTATATATAACCGATGTGGAAAAGTATTACACATCGGTTATTCTCTAAACCGATGTGTAATACTTTCCTTTGAATTTCAAAAATGTCACCGCCTCGTTTTACACATCGGTTTATACTAAACCGATGTGTAAACTCCGATGTAGAATCCCTTTTTTGCACTAGTGTTTGCTTCACATATATAGTTTTAGCAATGTGGGACTAACTCCTATAGCAATGATGGTCTTCTGTTGCATTGTCCCTGGCAATTGCCTTGCCGTTTCTATCTGAACTTTTTTGTTGCTCAATGGCATCAATGGCCATTAACAGCATTGAATTGAACACACGGCCATTGGCCATTAACAGCATTGGATTGAACAACTTCACTATTCTGAACATTATGGTTTCTTCAATTGGTTTACAATTGTCTCTGTTAGTCCCACATCTCTCAAAGTATACATGTGGAGCAAACCAACATTCTATAAAGTCTCACATCTCTCAAAGTATACATGTGGAGCAAACCAACATTCTATAAATAAAGAGCAAATTGCATCTCTTTAAATTATATAAATCATATTATATATATATAATAAAAAATAATTTTATTTTTAATATTATTTATTTATTTATTTATTATAGGCCGGCCTATCAGGCTTAAAAGCCTTTTTCAGAAGCTTGAGTCTGACCTATTTATCTAAAAAGGTTTTTGAAAAAGTCTAGACCTGACATTTTTATTAAATAGATCAAGCCAGGCTAGGTCTTAAATAGGCCAGGCCATAGGCCCCTGACGAACGGCCTGGCCTATTTCCACCCCTAGTAGTGAAGTCCACCCCCTTCTTATAAAACAAGAAAATGAGCGGATGTACTTGTAGATTGGGAAGGGTCAGGCCCCTAACTTTTTTTATTAAAAAATTAAATTACTATTTTTTTAATTCTAAAATTACTAGTAGATAGGCTTCAAGATTATTTCTGATATATGTCATTGGTTGGTAAATACTAGAAAAACAGAGTCTATCCTCTTGTGTATAGAGTGATAATTATTATTCTCACACTTCTTGTTTTTACAACTATTACAAAATGTTTTTTTTAGCTATGGATATAGTCAAAACTATACTTCGCAACAAGATGTTAGATGAATTTTTGATTGATTGTCGGCTAGCATACATTGAAAAGAAAATTGCTAAAAAGTTTAGTGTATATATAGATGATTTCCGTGACATACAAGGTGTCTTGTGTTTTGATAGATTATTAATGTAATTAACATTTTGGAACATATAATTATGAATATTTTGTATGAAATTTTAATGTCTATATATTTGTTGGATGAACTTTAATTTTTGTAGTCAATTCTCCTCCCCCAATCATCTAAGTCTGGCTTCGTCCCCGGACGTCCAAAACATTTCTACTATACATTTATAATTTTGAAATCATTAAGGGCCTGTTTGTTTTGTTTCTAGTTTCCTGTTTTCATTTCCTGTTTTTAGAAATAATTACAAAACTGTCACCTTGTTTTCATTCTATTTCATGTTCTCATATATTTGTAAAGGAAACACTGAAAACAACTTTTTTCTGTTTTCACTATTTCTTGTACAAATTTCTGAAAACAAGAAACAAAATGAAAACAATGTGACAGTTTTACAATTAATTCTAAAAACAGGAAACAGGAAACAAAACAAACAGGCCCTAATATGCTTTCATTTGCTTCTTTTCTTTTTAAAAATATTTGAGAATAAAATATAGAAAAAAATCTTTTAAATTAATTCAACAAATTTTATTACAACAACATTTTCATTGAATCCAACAAAAGAAAACTTCCAAACCCCTTTATGTTTGTCATTGAAAATAATTTTTTTTTAAAAAAATTGTTACTAACTTGTACAACACATGCGATTCTTTTCTTTTTTTAATATATATATATATATATATATATTTAATTATTATTTATTAATGTAATGTTTTAAATTTAATACATGTGTAAGTTACAATTTAAGAGGTTAATTTTGATACATTATTAGTATAAATTTTTTGTCAACTAATCATAAATCATACATTTAACTTTTAAGGTAGTTATGATAAGGGTCAAACATTTTCAATGATTTGATAATTTATGATTGGTTGGAAATGTAAAAAAAATTACATTGAGAATACATACCAATTAAAACCACAATTTAATATGATATACATGGATAATATGTAATAAATTTAAACTACTTGCTTCATTACCATTTAATTTTATAAAAAAATGTGTGAGAAAAATTATATAAAGTTTAAAGATTAGTTTTTTTTAAGGAAATACTTGGTATGCAGAAAGCATCACTGTGAGAATTGACATCCCAACTATGCTGGCATCGTAGAGCTCACCAATCATCTGTAGCAACTGCAGTAAAAAATTATATAAAGTTTAAAGATTAGTTATAGATAATTTGGTTCCCTAGGGTATCCCGCGTGCAACTGCGGCAGAGCCGTGGAAGGCAACTAAGGCACTTGCCTTAGGCCCCACATTCAATTAGCTATTGACCCATTATAATTTTATATATTACATAAAGGCCCAAAAATCTAACATGTAACAAATACATCAAAACATGACAAAGGTCCAACAATAACAACATGTATGTGAGTGGGATTTAATTAAGAAAAATGTTAGCAACGCACTTTCCAACACGCTCCCTCCTATTGGTTGAAATTCATGTGGGTCATACAAAATTAAAGTGAGATCCAGATGAATTAATGGGACCCATTTCCAAAATAGCGAGACCCACATGAATTTCAATCAATAGGAGGGAGTGTATTGGAAAAAAGTTTGTTAGAGAGTATGTTGGTAGCACTCTTTTTTTATTAAAGCATTAAGTAGCAACGTTTGCAAGCCCAAGTTGGCATCAAGTGCTATGATTATATGACCCAACAATCTTAATTCATTTTTTTAAAATGGATGGTCTTAATATTTATAAGTGTGTAGGAGTGAAATCTCGGGAAAGTAAAAATTGATTGCAATTGGAACTATTTGTTCCTTTTGTCTAAGAAGATTAAGCGTCGATACCGTTGGAGAAAAATCAGTTGTGCATGTGATTTTGTTAATGACAAACAATGAATTGAAATTAATAAAGTAAGGGTTTTTTCCATATGTAGAATAAAATTTTTTTAAAACAAATCTCTAATAGATCTACCTTAGACCCCCAAAATGTCTGGACACGACTCTGAACTACGATCCTCAAGTCGGATAGGACTACAAGAACGACAAAGCTCTCCTTCAAGAGTTAGATTATGTATAAAAATTGCATATATTAATTTTTGTATAGGATAAATAACTAAGTAGTGTTATATTATTTTATTTTTTTTGGTTTCCCAGGTATCCTCCGCGCGCAACTGTGGAGACTAATCCCTCAAGCCGGGTAGGACCACAAGGGCGGCAAAGCTCTCCCTCAAGAGTTTTAACGATGCTGCATTCTCAGGGCCAATATTCGAACTCGAGACCTCTGGTTAAACTGGAAGAGACCCATGTCATCTCATCCAAGCGCTCTTGGACGTAGTGTTATATATTTAGATTGTACAAATTGGAAGAAACAAATATTTTTGGATCTTTTACCATATTGGGATTTGCCAATTTGGGATAATAAAAGCCTAGCCCCCGAACTTAATTTGATTTGTTGGAGATGAACTTAAATGGGAGTAATGGAAAGGTTGGAGAACCTTACACTATTAAAATTTGTTAATTTGGAAGCAATAAAAGTTTTGAGCAGGATCGTGCAATAATAATCAAAGAATAGAAATATATATACAAGAGATGATAACATAAGTCATTAAGTTAACCAATATTATTCCATATACATTGAACCGGATTTTGGCTCACTTGATCGACCTTTTTGTCATAGTCCAATTTCAAGGATTGTGATGGATTGAGGATCAAATACTTCTAATTTTCAAGGCCTCACTAGTAAACGCAAAACTAAATACTATCCATAACAAATCCCACAAGAATAACCATATAAATCATATAAATATCTGAAGTAAAACCCTCATAATGATGGCAGACTTCCTATTATTCAGGATAACATGATAATAAAGTTATATTAAATCGAACATAAATGAACATATGTGACTTTATCAATAATTAAATTATAGACAATATATATGCAGATCACCATGCAAGATGAATGGACCTAACTCTATAATTGCAAACTCGGGTATCAAGTCTTTAAGCCTCTTGTATCAATTTAAAAGTGAAACGAGTCTCTATGGTGGAGGTATAGAAAAGGCAAATGCTTTTTGAAGACAAAAATAGGGACACTATACGGTGTCCATGTGTTTTTTATGTATTCTTGGAAAGCATGGATACAAGAAGATAAAAAGTAAGTGAGAGATAGAGATAAATATGTACGGTATTATATATGGTGTCTAAATTTTGTGTTCAAATAACATAACTGTATACAGTGACAGACGCGGGTAGTGATGAGGGTGTGCACATGCACCCTCATCTTTTAAAAATAAATATGTTTGCCTTAAATATTTTATTTTGCCCCCCATTATTGATTTATTTGCACCCGTGTCACTCTACCTTCTTTCTTTATTTCTTCATCTCACGTTAATTATGAAGTATGCAATTTATTTTATTAGATATATTTAAATTTTAAGAGTTTAACATTTATATCTTTATCTTCTCATGTATGATAATAATTAGACTTAATTGCACTTTTAGTCCTCCTATAAATGGCCATGTGCGATTTTGGTCCTGCGGTTTTCTTTAGCAAATTTGGTCCCCTTATTTTTTTTTTCATTGTTGCAAATTCGGTCATTATGTCCAATGTCCGTCAATTTTCCAACCTGTGCTTTAAGAGCATAGAACCTCTTGTTGAGATTTTGTGGTGAATGACCCTTTGGTGGAATATAAAAAAAATAATCCGGAAAGGAGGCACAAAACTGAAAATGTCATGGAGGAAATTAAATCATGTAGAACTGGAAAGGCACAGAAGGAAGAAGCTCAATCAGAGGTTCTATCTGCTTGAACAATGGTTCTTCTCTATGGTCATTGAAAAAATTGAAGGATATTGGACGAAATGTCCAAATTTACAATATTGAAAAAAATAGGGAGATCAAAATCATTCTTTATTTCTTTCAAAAAAAAGGGATCAAAATCGCACGTGACCAACAATAAAAAACTGAATTTTACAACTTACAATAGATAGATAAAGAGTAACCAGAGTTTGAAAATTATAAATCATAAAAAACTGAATTTTACAACTTATAATAGATAGATACGATGACATTCAAGTAATAATACAAAAATGACTCAATAAATTTCTAACAAAGCATACAAATTACAATGAAGAGAAAGTAAGAAACTTTTCCTAGAAAATTGAGTATACAATACAAAATGATTACACTGGAAACTTTATTTTCTTCAAGTAACTCATATTGAAAATGTAGAAGACTGTGTGTCAAGTGTCACACTTTGACTATATTTTCTCAGCAGCCAAACAAGTGAACTGAAGAATGAATGCTAGCTCATGCAAAATTTAATATAATATATATATATATATATAGAGAGAGATAGAGAGAGAGAGAGAGATATGATGAATGTGAAGTGTGAATGGGAGAATGTGAAGGGTTTGACGGTGGCGAAAGGAAAGAGGGAAAGAGCATGATATGGTTTTCTGGCTAATGCTTCCGGCAGAAGAAAACGAAGCGACACGAGAGAAATGATGGATGCATGAGCATGAATGATGATGCATGGATGTGACTATGTTATGTATGTATGCGCATACATGCATGGCAGACATGAGATGAAGAAACGAATTGGGTATGCATGGATATTCAACGACGTGCCGTTGCTCACCGCTATTTTTGGTGCTCATTGCTCTCAGTAGTCAGTACTCTCCATTTTGCAAAGCAAGTACAGTACACCATCCAATTCCATCCCTTCCCTTCCACGCGCGCGCTCTTCCCATTTACACAAACTAGATTCGTTTGATGGAATCATTTGCTTAAACTAACTAGCGTTTAATTATGATCAGGTTAGCTAGAAAGCTAAAATTGAAGTATTTTTTATGATAAATATTTGTAACCAAATAATATCACAAACAACCTCAATATCAACTTGGTCCTTGAAATTATCGAAATTTCAAAAGCGTCCCTGAATGATAAGTTAGTATCAATTTGGTCCCTCATTTTACTCACTTGATATCAATTAAGTCCCTGACACTGCAAACTTAATTAATATCAACTTAGTCCTTATGATTTTTAACGGAGGGACTAAGTTGATCACCGTTTTACAATTTCAGGGACTAATTTGAAATTTCGATAATTTCAGGGATCAGATTGATACTACTTCACAATTTCAGGGACCAAATTGGGTGTTTACTCAACAAATATGTCTTATATAGGCTTACAAATATAATAAAATAAGAAGAGGCTTATTAACTAAGTAACTTATCAACTAAGTAAACTTAGGAAATAAGATATTAAGAGACTTAACGACTAAGTAATCCGAGTCAAACTTTGCAACTCAAGTCAAAGTTTGCAACTCAATTCTAATTTGAATTTGCTAACTTGAAAGGTCAAATTTTGCAACTCAATTTGCAATTGAATTTACAACTCAAAGTTGTAGTAAGGCTAGGCAATCTTTTCTTGATAATAATTATTGATTTTCTCAATACTCCCCCTCAATAATTATTTTCTCTTATCTCGGACCTTGCTATCATGCCGAGTTGTCTTCTAAATTCTTCAAACTTCATACCATTGAGTCCTTTTGTGAAAATATACTTGATTATGAGTGTTGACAAACTCCATTCTTATATCTCCAAGCAATACTTTTTCACGAACAAATTGGTATTGAATTTCTACATGCTTTGTACGAGCATGAAACATCGGGTTCTCCGCCAAGCATATTGCAAATTGGTTATCACTATACAGAGGTATGGCATAATCAATTGGTTGGTGCAAGTTATTCAAAAGTTCTTGTAGCCACGAACTTTCTTGAGCTCCCATAGCTGCTGCTCTATATTCTGCTTCAGTGGTTGACAAAGACATTGTTGGTTGTCTTTTACTGCACCATGATATAGAACCTGAACCCAAACTAAACACATACCCAGTTGTGGATCGGCGTGTGTCATGATCACCAGCATAATCAGCATCGCAATATCCAATCAACTTGCAGTTTCCATTTCTCGAATAAAAGATACCATGATCACACGTGCCTTTAATGTATCTCAGAATATGTCTAAACATATCCAAATGAGGCTTCTTTGGATTTTGTATAAATCAGCTTGCTACTCCAACTGCAAAAGAGATCAAATAAATCAAGCTTCCAACTATCTGCCTGTACATAAAGGAATCTTCTAGATCTTTGCCTTCAACTGCACAAAATTTGGCATTAACTTCTATTGGGGTTGCTATGGGCTTGCAATCCAGCATTCCAAATCTTTCTAGAAGATCTCTTGCATATTTCTGCTGACATAAGAACAATCATTGGCTTGTATAGTCTATTTCAAGCCCAAGAAAATGTTTGAGTTACCCAAGCTCTTTCATCTGAAAACGCATAGACAAGTTCCTTTTGATATGATCAATTTCTTTTGTGTCATCTCCTGTAATGATGAGATCATCAACATAAACCAGCACAATTGCTGGTTTTTAATTTCGAATTTTAATAAACAAACTCAAATCAGTCGATGCCATTGCAAAATCATTGCTAAGTAAGAACTCGGTAATTTTCTCGTACCATGCTCTCGGAGCTTGCTTCAAGCCATATAGAGCTTTCTTTAGCTTGCACATGTACATTGGGTGAGATTTGCACTCAAACCCTTGCGGCTGCTCCATATATATTTCTCGATCCAATTCACCATACAGAAATGCATTTTTAACATCCATCTGCCAGAGATTCCATGATTTAGAAGCTGCAATTGCTAATAAAACACGAATAGTGGTGATTTTTACAACTGGACTAAACGTCTCATCGTAGTCCAATCCATACTCCTGAGAAAATCCATGAGCTACCAAGTGAGCTTTGTATCTACCAATGGTTCCATCAAGGCGTACCATCAACTTGTAAAGCCATTTGCATGAAATAGGTTTCACATCTTTAGGCTTTGGCACTAGCTCCCATGTCTAGTTTTGCTTCAATGCAAGAATTTATTCTTGCATAGCCTTCTTCCATTCTTGCTTTGTTGTGGTTCTTTAACCATATCCAATTCTGCTAAAGCCATATTAGCATATTTTGGATTTGGTTTCCGTTACCTCTGTGATCTTCGAGGTTGTGGTTGCACGAAAGCTTCTTCTGGTTCATCAGAGTGTTCTTCAGGACTCTGATGATGTACTCCGGTCTGCCATGGACTCCTCTCACCTTCAGCTTCATCTTCAATTTCTGGTGTTGATTCTATAGAGTTTTCAGGAGTTGAAAATGATTCTTCTGGCTTCATATCAAGCTTCTCGTGCAACTTGTCTTATATTTCTTTTGTATCTGGTAGAACAACTTGTTCTGGTGACCACCAAGATGATGCCTCATCAAATACAACATTCCTTGACACATGTATCCGGTTTGTCGTTGGATTTATACATCTCCACCCCTTTCTTTGATCATCATAGCCAACAAAAATGCATCGAACTGCCTTTTTGTCAAACTTGCTTTGAAGGTGATCGGGAACAAATACATGACAAACACTTCCAAAGACTCGAAAGTGACTCACCACTGATTTGAGACTCCATAGCTTTTCAAATGGAGAAACAAAACCCAATCGTGCTTAAGGCAATCTGTTGATTACATGGGCAACAGTCTTCATGCACTCAGCCCAAAATCTGGATGGCACATTTTTGGCGTGCAACATGCTTTGACAAATTTCTGCCAAATGTCAATTCTTTCTTTCAGCTACTCCATTCTGTTGTGGAGTATTAGGATAGGTGAACAGTCTTCTAGCCTTATGCTCTCAAAGGTATGTATTGAACTCATCAGATGTATACTCCCCACCATTATCTGAGAGCAAACATTGTATCCTTCAACCAACTTCACTTTCTACCTTTTCTATGAATTCTTTGAACTTAGACAACGTTTCAGATTTTTCTTTCATAAAGAAAACCCAAACATACCTTGAAAAATTAACAATGAAAGTCACCATATATTATAATCCACTTACAGATGGTTGTTTGATAGGCCCGAACACATCTGAGTGAACTAACTCCAGTGGTTGCTTGGTTCTGAAAGTTGACTCCTCAAATGGAAGTTGATGAGCCTTTCCATATTGACATCCTGCACAGATTGTGTCCACTCTAGTGTCCAACTCGGGAAGGTCTTTGAGCATAGACTTCATCATCATGACTTTTAGCTTGTGATAGCTAACATGTGCCAATCGAGCATGCCAAAGATCTGTCATCTCGTTCTTTCTTATCTTATCTACGTATGCTGACTCAACTGACATCACATAGACAGATTCTTGGTTCTTCCCTTCTATAAACGGTGTACCAATAATTTACATATTCTGATGGACTTTCACATCATCAGGACCAAACACGACAGTTACCTGGAGCTGTCAGCTGAGAAACTGACAATAAATTCTTCTTCATCCCAGGTACATGGTAGACTCCTTGGAGTTGCACTTGCTTTGAACTGAACTTAGGTACAACCATAGTTTTACCAATATGGCTTATTGGTAATCTTGAATAATTTGTTGTCACGACCACTCGATCACCTTTATATTATGATAAGTTGAGAAGCTTCTCTTTATCACCTGTCATGTGATTAGAGCATCCTAAGTCAACAATCCAACTCTTAGTATAATCAATTTTACTAGGAGTGGATATTGCTAACGCCAGCTCCTCCTTCTCTGCCACAGCAACTCCAGTTGCAACTACATCACCATATCTTCAATCGCTGCATAAAAGGCCTCCATATCCCACTCATCTTCATTATTCTTTTGATTACTTGATGTAGCTGTTTTGCCTTCGGTTGTCCGCCTTTTAAATCAACAATCACGAGCAAAGTTGCCCTTCTTTCCAAAATTATAACATTCAAATTTGTGAGATTTTCCCTGCTTTTTATTGAAACTTTGATTCTTGTCAGCTCCCTCTACTTGTTGCTTCTATTTTAGCCTTTCTTTGAGTTGTCATACTTATCTGCATGTTGATTTCTCGATCTGTTTTGCCTTTTGTTGCTGAAAAGTGATTCTTCTTCATTCTTCAAAGAAACACCAGCTACTTGTTTTCCAAGAGTCTCTTGGTTAGCTAGAAGATTTTCTAACTCTTCTAGTGATGGTTGAAATGGCCATCCTTGGATTGCAGTGATGAAATTTCTATATTCAGGCTTTAAGCCATGAATAATAATTCTTCTTTTCCTATCATCATTGATATTTGATGCAACATCTAATTCAGAGATCTCCCGACATAAAGACTTTACTTTTATAAAATATCGATTTACCGTCAAATCACTTTGTGTGAGAGACATCAGTTCATTTTCCAAAAGTTGTAGTCTCATGTCATTTTTCTTAGAAGATTGTGAGACAAATACGTCCCAAGCCTCCTTTGGAGTTGTAGTATGTCGAATGTGTTCCAGCATCTCCTCCTCAATGGTCGTCTTTATCACGAACATCGCTTTTCCAGTTTTGATGGGCCACTTTCTCAAAGATCCTGCATCTGCTGGTGGTGTGATCTCACTCCCATTGACAACTTCCCTTAAATCTTGACCTTGCAAATACGATACTATGCAAGTCTTCCATGTGCTATAATTTTGATTATTGAGTTTCTTGATGCAGCCAACAGAGATAAAATATGCCATCGTGGTAACTTGTTATAACTTCCTTAGTAATAAGAAAGTTTGGTCCCAGACCAACAAGCTTTACAGTCCTTGACTGTGCACGAGCAGGGTCTCCACTAATGGTACCTCCGATTTGGCACCTCCACTAGTAGTCCCTGACTATTAGACTTTCTTGGGAAGCACCTCAACTCTCTAGCACCTCACCTGGTCCTAGACCGTATGGCTCTTGATACCAAATGTTGAGAAAAATGGCAACAAGAAGTTAACAAATTTCTCTCTCTCACACACACAATAAGGGAAGCGAAGAAGCAAGAATGCTACTCAATTGCTTTAATTCATTCTAAACACACACAAAACAAACATACAACAAATATGCCTTATAGGCTTACAAATATAATAAAATAAGAAGTGACTTATTAACTAAGTAACTTATCAACTAAGTAAACTCAGGAAATAAGATATTAAAAGACTTAACGACTAAGTAATCTGAGTCAAACTTTGCAACTCAAGTCAAAGTTTGCAACTCAATTCTAATTTTAATTTGCTAACTTGAAAGGCCAAAGTTGCAACTCAATTTGCAATTGAATTTTCAACTCAAAGTTATAGAAAGACTATGCAATCTTTTCTTGATAATAATTATTGATTTTCTCAACAATATCCTATCCCTATGCAATCTTTCTTTTTGGGCTTAGACCTTATTACTAAAAAGAAAAAAGAAAAAACCACCTCAAACATTCCTCACCTTCTTCACTTGAGCCACCAAATACTTACCAAGTGAGAAACCCTGAGGGTGAATAAACTCAAAGAACATCATTACAGAAGAACTTAACAGTTAACATCCTTACAACCAGTAAAAAAAAACTTCTATCAAACATTCCCCTTTGATATCAGTAATAAGATTTCTTAACTATTAAATCAATAACTTTTTTTTGCATAACATGATAATATATTGATATTAATATTATTTATTTGACAAAATTAGTTTTTTTTTCCTCTAACTTATTTGTTTTGTTCAAATTGTCCTCTAACTTTTATTTGTATCAAGCTAGTCATTTAACACCGTGAAAAAATACGTCAAAAGCAAACAAAATTTATTTTTCTCACTCTTCTTCCTTTCCTTCTTCCTAAATCCTAAATTCCATTAACGGCTACCTAATCACTCTATCAATGGAAATGACTTCCTTCAAATTTGGAGCAAAGTGTGGTGACGTGTGGTTCTGGGTTGACAGCATTCGGTGAGGCGGCTAGTGGTGGTCAATCACCAAAAATGATGGTAGAAGTTGCTAAAGAAAATGGTGGATGGAAGAGATAGAATAATTTTGTATTGACTTTTAATAGATTTTTTTTATAATTTTATAACATTTCTGAGAGTTATTAGGCAAATATTAACATTCATAAAGTTAATGGACTAACTTGACAGAAGTAAAAAAATTACAAGATTAACTTGAACAAACCAATTAAGTTAGAAGGAGACAAATACTAATTTAACCTATTTTTTTGAAATATATATTATAAAATGTACCTCAATTTTAGTTTATTTTCTTCTTCTTTTTCCTTTAATTCTATGGTTTAGCTATGCATGTTCAAACTTACATATTATGTTAATATATCGGTTTGACCCAATTCTGTCTCGGACATTATCAGCTTACGACTGAGGTTAGGTTCATGTCCAAATAAAAGACCCTATCAAAATATCGAGTCGGATTCGGGTCCGCCTCCAAATCCTTCTCATGAACACCCCTAAATTTGACTGGACTAACTGAAGGACCGATTATAGATTTTCCAAACCAATCGACCATTCTGATTCAATTGTGAAAATAGTAAAGGACCAATTCTTGATTTTCTATTCCGATCGGCAAATCTGATTCAATTCTAAAAATTGTGAACTAGAATCTAACTATTGAATCTACTTCTAGGTTAGTTGACTTAGTCCAATTCTTATAATTAAGAGTAATGATTAATAGTGCGAAAACAAATCGTACCATGATTCCCCATGATTTTTATCGGATATTTACCTTCTTCGTGATTTCCGTCACCTTTTCGATGATTTTCATTTTTCTTCTTTACATCGTGATATTCATTGTTTCGCACCACATTGTATGAAAAAAATGCATACTAAATAACACTAATGTCCTTATAATAACACAATTATCTCTTATCACTAACTACACAAACAATCAACTGTTTTAAACTAAAACTCTTAGAGCAAGAGAGAGATGGAGAAAAATTAAGCATATTTCATATAACAATCAAGTTTCTTGCAAGCACAATCAAATTCATATGTTAGAGGCATCAAAAGGAGAAGAAAGAAGAACCTGGAGATGAAGGGATCGAAAAGCTTCAAAGTTCAAAACCTTCTGCTTTGATCCTCTACTTCTCTATTGCATTGGCCCTTTAGTAGTGAGGTCCACCCCCTTCTTATAAAACAAGAAAATGAGCTGATGTACTTGTAGATTGGGAAAGGTCAGGCCCCCTAACTTTTTTTATTAAAAAAATTAATTACTATTTTTTTAATTCTAAAATTACTAGTAGATAGGCTTGAAAATTATTTCTGATCTATGTCATTGGTTGGTAAATACTAGAAAAGCAGAGTCTATCCTCTTGTGTATAGAGTGATAATTATTATTCTCACACTTCCTGTTGTTACAACTATTACAAAATATTCTTTTTAGCTATGGATATAGTCAAAACTATACTTCGCAACAAGATGCTAGATGAATTTTTGATTGACTGTCAGCTAGCATACATTGAAAAGAAAATTACTAAAAAGTTTAGTGTATAAATAAATGATTTCCGTGACATGCAAGGTGTCTTGTGTTTTGATAGATTATTAATGTAATTAACATTTTGGAACATATAGTTATGAATATTTTGTATGAAATTTAATGTCTATATATTTGTTGGATGAACTTTAATTTTTGTAGTCAGTTCCCCTCCGCCAATCATCTAAGTCTGGCTTCGTCCCTGGACGCCCACAACATTTCTACTATAAATTTATAATTTTGAAATCATTAAGGGCATGTTTGTTTTGTTTCTAGTTTCCTGTTTTCATTTCCTGTTTTTAGAAATAATTACAAAATTGTCACATTGTTTTCATTTTGTTTCCTGTTTTCAGATATTTGTAAAGGAAAAACTGAAAACAACTTTTTTTTTTTTTTTTTCTGTTTTTACCGTTTCTTGTACAAATTTCTGAAAACAAGAAACAAAATGAAAACAAGGTGGCAATTTTGCAATTAATTCTGAAAACAGGAAACTAGAACCAAAACAAAGAGGCCCTGATATGCTTTCATTTGCTTCTTTTCTTTTTTAAAATATTTGAGAATAAAATATAGAAAAAAAATCTTTTAAATTAATTCAATAAATTTTATTACAACAACATTTTCATTGAATCCAACAAAAGAAAACTTCCAAACCCCTTTATGTTTGTCATTGAAAATAAAATTTTAAAAATATTTGTTACTAGCTTGTACAACACATGCGATTCTTTTCTTTTAAAAAAATTAATATATATTTAATTATTATTTATTTAAAGTTTTAAATTTAATACATGTGTAAGTTACAATTTCATAGGTTAATTTTGATACATTATTAGTGTAAATTTTTTGTCAACTAATCATAAATCATACATTTAACTTTTAAGGTAGTTATGATAAGGGTCAAACATTTTCAATGATTTGGTAATTTATAATTGGTTGACAATGTAAAAAAAATTACATTGACAATGCGTACCAATTAAAACCACAATTTAATATGATATACATGGATAATATGTAATAAATTTAAACTACTTGCTTCATTACCATTTAATTTTTTTTTTTTAAAATGTGTGAGAAAAATTATATAAAGTTTAAAGATTAGTTTTTTTTTAAAGGAAATACTTGATATGCAGAAAACATAGAACTGACATCCCAGCTATGCTGGCACTCCCGAGCTCACCAATCATCAGTAGCAACTGCAGGAAAAAATTATATAAAGTTTAAAGATTAGTTATATATTTTGGTTCCCCGGGTATCCCGCGTGCAACTACGACAAAGCCGTGGAAGCCACAAGGCAACTAAGACACTTGGCTTAGGCCCCACATTCAATTAGCTATTTACCTATTATAATTTTATATATTATATAAAGGTCCAAAAATCTAACATGTAACAAATACATCAAAACGGGACAAAGGCCCAACAATAACAACATATATGTGAGTGGGATTTAATTAAGAAAAATGTTAGCAACACACTATCTAACACATTCTTTCCAACACACTCCCTCCTAGTGGTTGAAATTCATGTGGGTCATACAAAATTAAAGTGAGATCCAGATGAATTAATGGGACCCGTTTCCAAAATAGTGAGACCCACATGAATTTCAATCAATATGTGAGAGTGTATTGGAAAAAGCGTGTTAGAAAGTATGTTGCTAGCACTCCTCTTTTATTAAAGCATTAAGTAGCAACGTTTGCAAGCCCAAGTTGGCATCAAGTGCTATGATTATATGACCCAACAATCTTAATTCATTTTTTTAAAATGGGATGGTCTTAATACTTATAAGTGTGTAGGAGTGAAATCTCGGGAAAGTAAAAATTGATTGCAATTGGAACTATTTGTTCCTTTCGTCTAAGAAGATTAAGCGTTGATACCGTTGGAGAAAAATCAGTTGTGCATGTGATTTTTTAAATGACAAACAATGAATTGAAATTAATAAAGTAATGGTTTTTCCATATGTAGAATAAAATGTAAAAAAATCTCTAATAGATCTACCTTAGACCCCAAAATGTCTGGACACGTACGGCTCTGAACTACGATCCTCAAGTCGGATATGACTACAAGAACGACAAAGCTCTCCTTCAAGAGTTAGATTATGTATAAAAATTGCATATATTAATTTTTGTATAGGATAAATAACTAAGTAGTGTTATATATATATATATATATATATATATATATATATATATATATATATATCTTTTTGTAGGGCCAAGAGTCGAACTCGAGACTTCTAGTTAAATTGGAAGAGACCCGTGCCATTTCATCCAAGAGCTCTTGGGTGTAGTGTTATATATTTAGATTGTACAAATTGGAAGAAACAAATATTTTTTGATCTTTTACCATATTGGGATTTGCCAATTTGGGAATAATAAAAGCCTAGCCCCCGAACTTAATTTGATTTGTTGGAGATGAACTTATATGGGAGTAATGGAAAGGTTCAAGAACCTTACACTATTAAAATTTGTTAATTTGGAAGCAGTAAAAGTTTTGAGCAGGATCATGAATGCCTAGATAATAATCAAAGAATTGAAAAATATATACAAGAGATGATAACATAAGTTATTAAGTTAACCAATATTATTCCATATACATTGAACCGGATTTTGGCTCACTTGATCGACCTTTTTGTCACAGTCCAATTTCAAGGATTGTGATGGATTGAGGATCAAATATTTCTAATTTTCGAGGCCTCACTAGTAAAAGCAAAACTAAATACTATCCATAACAAATCCCACGAGAATAACCATATAAATCATATAAATATCTTAAGTAAAACCCTTATAATGATGGCAGACTTCCTATTATTCAGGATAACATGATAATTATAAGTTATATTAAATTGAACTTAAATGAACATATGTGACTTTATCAATAATTAAACTATAGACAATATATATGCATATCACCATGCAAGATGAATGGACCTAACCCTATAATTGCAAACTCGGGTATCAAGTCTTTAAGCCTCTTGTATCAATTTAAAAGTGAAACGAGTCTCTATGGTGGAGGTATAGAAAAGGCAAATG
Source organism: Sophora flavescens (assembly GCA_030762895.1). Taxonomy (NCBI): domain Eukaryota; kingdom Viridiplantae; phylum Streptophyta; class Magnoliopsida; order Fabales; family Fabaceae; genus Sophora; species Sophora flavescens. The sequence continues at coordinate 104,043,977 of CM061070.1, forward strand.
TTTTTTTGAAGACAAAAATAGGGACATTATACGGTGTCCATGTGTTTTTTTAATGTATTATTTGAATGCATGTATATAAGAAGATAAAAAGTAAGTGAGAGATAGAGATAAATATATACGGTATCATATATGGTGTCTAAAACATAACTGTATACAGTGGCAGACGCAGGTAGTCGTGAGGGTGTGCACATGCACCCCTCATCTTTTAAAAGTAAATATGACTGTCTTAAATGTTTTATTTTGCCTCCGATTATTGATTTATTTGCACCAATGTCACGCTACCTTCTTTTTTTATTTCTTCATCTCACGTTCAGACAATTTTGGTCCTGCGGTTTTTTTTTAGCAAATCTGGTCCCCTTATTTTTTTTTCATTGTTGCAAATTCGGTCATTACGTCTAATGTCCGTCAATTTTCCAATGATCAATAAAGAGTAACCAATGCTTTAAGAGCATAGAACCTCTTGTTGAGCTTATGTGGTGAATGACCCTTTGGTGGAATATAAAAAAAAATCCAGAAAGGAGGCACAAAACTGAAAATGTCATGGAGGAAATTAAATCATGTAGAAATGGAGAGGCACATGAGGAAGAAGCTCAATCAGAGGTTCTATGTGTTTAAACAATGGTTCTTCTCTATGGTCATTGAAAAAATTGAAGGATATTGGACGAAATGTCCAAATTTACAACATTAAAAAAAATAGGGAGACCAAAGATACTCAAAAGAAACTACAAGGATCAAAAACATTCTTTATTTCTTAAAAAAAAGGATCAAAATCGCACGTGACCAACATTAGAAGGATAAAAGTACAATTAAGCCTTATAATTATCATTAATTTTTTTTGGAAATAGAATGCCCCACTGACCCAGTGGATCCGCCACTGACTGTATAGAAAATGTCTTACCAGAGTTTGAAAATTATAAATCATAAAAAACCGAATTTTACAACTTAAAATAGATAGATACGATGACATTCAAGTAATCAAGTGCCACTTATAAGTATACTTTGTATGCAAGTCATGACAACCAAGGAAAGGGGAACCAACCCTCTTCCAAACCAGGGAAAGCAATGTTAGAGACGTTTGAACTGTGTTACACTGAGAGTGAAAAATATGTAGTAACATATAGAAGATGCAGAGTTTCCCAGTCTTCTAATTCAATTTTTTTTTTTTTATATGTAAAAACTTGAGCATTAAAAAGCATTAAATTATCAAATGTTATTGAAAAGCACTGATATTGTAGGTAGTCTTTCATGATATTTGTTATGCATACTGAAAATGGTTCCCATGTCTAGGCATAGTGAGGGTCTAAGGCATGTTCTAGTTACCACACACTTGTAGGGTCTTGTAACAGTTCCAATTTGGGTTTATAATGGTGAGTGTAATACTGTAATTCCATAAAGAATGCAATTTGAGTTATACTACAGTGCACCTTAAGGATGTGGGAGTTCTACAGGCATGGTTCAAAGTTCAAATATCAATACTCAACATGGCTAGCTCCCATTTTGTTTGATGTCTATTCAAGCTTAATTTACACTATTTAAAGAAAAGGTTATATTTACAATATACTTGGTCCATACTCCAGAGTTACAGCATGGCATCAGGAGAAAAATGTCTCCCAGTCTACAATTGTCTCACAGAAATTAGTAATGACAAAAGGCATTTTAAGATCTAGAGACCTGATATCTAACCATGTAATTGGATTTTAGTTTTTTTAAGGGAACCAAAAGTAGTCACCTAACTTCTGAAAATCATACAACAAAAGCCACTTCACTTTCTTTCACCTCTCATTATCTTCCACTTGGCATAGAGGAGGATCTTGCAATTGCTTCTGCACTAGCACTGAATGGTGCTGACGAAGATATTGAAGCCGAGGGTCGAAGGAGGGGTGTGGCAGCCCTACTTGAAGCTTCATTTGCAATAGGCAAAGGGGAAGATGTAATATTTGTTACTTTTTGTAATTCTACTTCAGTGCCAGTGGCAGTTCCAGGGGTATCGATTAATTGATCGTCTTCTTCGATAGACAATACAGTGCTGGTGTCTGTATGAATGGTGGAATCGTCGGTGAACATACCATGTCTCTCTTTCTCCTAGCTGCCTTCCCCCATCCATGAATCGTTTCCCTTATCGTCTGTGGAATTAATGCAGCCTTATAGTTTGTTCCCATCTGAAAAAGCTGTTATTGCATGAGACATGACAGTGAACAAAATGATTCACTAAAACTGTTATCCTTCACTAAAATGATTCATTCAATGCAACTTCATTTCTCAAGCAAACATGTTAGTAGTAGTCATGTCTAAATGAAGCCCGTTAATTAGGTACGCCATTTATATGACTTGACTTCCAAAACTAAAAACATGTCATGTACTCAGACATAAATTCATAATTCTGTTTTACAATCTAAGTCATGGATTACCTGTGTAACAAGTGCATAAAGTGGCAATGTGCTGTAGTTGCAAAGAAACTGTCCAGCAAACCTACAAAGTTGAATAAGGGAAAAGATAAAAGGCACATGGTTGATTTAACTAGAAATTCTTGTGTAGACTAAGCCAATAAATAACTACCACTGACATTTTACATTGAACAATTGCATAAATTTCCGTTCTAAATAGTTGTTTTATATTTAAAATGATGACATGTTAGTTCTTTATAGACTTAGTTTACACAAGACCTATCTGATTTAACATCATAAATAGAAAAAAATAAGAAAGGTTGTCATGATTTCTGCATACCCCAAGATTAGCCTTAAATACACGAGAAGATGATTTCTAATAAAGCAGGAATTGTATCCGAACTGCCACTGCAGTCAAAAAATACATTTTACTAGTTAGTCGAGTGCTAAATTTAAGTTGCACTGTGTGTAAATCTTTCATGTTTTCCTTGTGGTTCATTATCTCATTCAATATGGAGATAATGATTCATTACAAGAAATATATGTTGTATCTTATTTTATTTCAACTCCAAAATACATTATGTTGCTTAAATTTTTCATAAATTTGTTTTTGAACAATACATCTCTTCTACAATTCACCATATATATTTGTGATTTAATTGTAATGCACCATCAATATAAGGATTTTTTACACTATCAACCAATCATGAATTGTCAATCATTAAAAATGTTTTCCTCTTATAATGACTTCATTAAAAATCACACATGAGATAATTCATGATGGATTGACTGTTACAATGATAGTGTATTACCATTAAACTCTTATCTTTATCACTCCATGGTCTAATTCTACATCTTAACATGGATAAGAAAGTTCTTAAGAATCAAGCAATAAGTAAAAATTATGCATAAAAGCAAGGATTGAGGCAATATAGAGAATTGTATTATACTGCATTCATTGAAAAATACATCAGGCTAAGGCCTGCTATTTATATGAGAAGGAAAGAGCAGAAAAAAAAAGGAAAAGGTAGCACTGCTACGTGATATTCTGTGGATCATACGGTTGAGGTTGTTAAGGGTGGAGAGAATAAAGGTGGATGGATGATTCTGGATGGGAAAGTTTGTTACTGAACTTGCTGAGCTGGCATTCTCAACGATTCTCCCATTTGTCCTTTCTGCTCATGTACCCGTGTGAGCATTTGCATCATTTGTCATTTGTTGAGCATTTGCATCATTTGTATTCTCATTTATTTGATATTTTGACATCCCCCCACAAGCTGGAGCATGGTAAATGTCAATCATGCCCAGCTTGGAAATAAATGGAACAAAGGATGGAGGAGGTAATGCCTTGGTGAAAAAGTCAGCTAGTTGCTCTTTGGATGAGATTGGCAGCAAGCGAAGTACACCCTCTTGGATCTTATTTCGAACAAAGTGACAGTCTATCTCTAGATGCTTAGTCCTTTCATGAAACACCGGGTTTGCAGCTATGTGCAAAGCACTTTGATTATCACAATATAGGACAGGTGCTCTTGTACAAGTAATGTGTAAATCATGTAGCAGATATAATAACCATTGTAGTTCACAAGCAGTAGTAGAGAGTGCCCTGTATTCTGCCTCGGAGGAAGATCTCGAGATCTGTTTTTTCGCTTCTTAGCTCTCCAAGAGATCAAAGATGCACCCAAGAAGAAGCAATATCCTGAAATGGACCTCCTTGAATCTAAGCAACCAGCCCAATCCGCATCAGAAAATCCTAGCAGCTAGATTTCTGGCTTTCTTGGGAAGAACAGGCCTCGGCCAGGACTGCCTTTGAGGTATCTAACAACCCCGCAGGCAGCATTGTAGTGTGTCATAGTAGGTTTACTTAAGAATTGACTGAGTTGTTGAGTGGCAAATGTGATGTCAGGCCTAGTGTTGTTCAAGTACAGAAGTTTCCCAATCAGTCTTCTGTAGGATGCTACATCTTCATATGGTTTCCCTTCATCTTGATGCAGCCTAATTGAATGGTCAAGTGGTGTTTTGGCAGGCTTAGACCCAAGCAGACCAGATTCATGCAACAAATCCAAGCAATACTTTCATTGACAGATTGAGATTCCTGACTTGGAATGTGCAACTTCCAACCCAAGAAAATACTTCAATGTTCCCAAATCCTTAATCTTAAAATTAGAATCCAGAATGCTCTTCATTCTAGTGAATTCTTCAATGGAGTTTCCTGCTAGAATCACATCATCCACATAGATGAGAAGAGCTGTGAAACTTTTACCATTCTGAAATGTAAATAATGAGTGATCTGCATTGGATTGTTGATACCCTTGACTTATTAGCAATGAAGTGAGCTTTTCATACCACTTTCTGCTTGCTTGCTTGAGACCATACAAAGACTTAAGCAATTTGCATACTTGATTAGATTTGGAGCACTTGACACCTTGAGGAATAAACATGTAGACATCTTCATGTAAATCACCATGCAAGAAGGCATTGTTGACATCTAGTTGATGCAAATGCCAACCGTGAGCGAAGCTATGGCCAGCGGGGTCCTTACCGTGGTGAGTTTAGCTACTCGGTGAAAAAGTGTCAAAAAAATCTAGGCCTTCAACTTGATTGTAGCCCTTAGCCACCAACCTAGCCTTATATCTTTCTATAGATCCATCTGCTCTATATTTCACTTTATATACCCACTTGTTACCAATTGGCTTTACATTTTCTGGCAGATCAACTAGTATCCATGTACCATTCCTCTTAAGAGCATCCAATTCAAACCTCATGGCATTATTCCAGCATTCATGCTTACTAGCTTCCAAGTATGTGCGTGGTTCTAATGTGTGTGACCGATGTGAGTAAGCATGATGTGAAGGTGATAAGTTTGAAAAAGAATGAAAAGATGAGATAGGATAGGAAATACCTGAGGCAATTGTATCTATTGAACTGCTTGAAAGGCTACACACATATTCACTCAAATGTTATGGTGGATGCCTCTGCCTCTGTGATTTCCTTATACGTTCAGAAAGCAGCTTCCGCCATATCCGGGAGCAAGAGGATTCGGAGATGATTCGAATCGAGATTCCGGCTCAGCATGTTCCGTATGGATGGTGGTAGGTGATGTAGGTTTCATTGCGGGGAGTGGATGGTGTAGGTTGATGAATAGGTAGTGGAGTGTTATTTTGGTGATGTAGAGTGGATGGTGTGGAATGATAAGTCCAGGTGGACAAGGGTGAGGAAGATTTATATGGTAATATATGTTCATGGTGAGTGATATTTCTAGAAATGAAAATTTCCCTATTGCTGAGATCCAACAAGACAGCTCCTTTCACACCAGGCTTATAACCAAGAAAAATACACTTCCTAGCTCTAGGTGCAAGTTTTGTTACGTAGATGACTGCAGTGTGGATGCATAGCATAAGGAACCAAAAACTTTCAAATCATGTAAATTAGGTGTATGCTTATACAGAAGATAATAAGGTGATTTATTTTTGAGAAGGGTGCTAGGCACCCTATTTATTATGTAAGTAGCATGAAGAATGGCATAGGACCAGAATTGCTTTGGTAATTTTGATTGAAAAAGAAGTGCCCTCCCCACATTGAGCACATGTTGATGCTTTCTCTCAACCCTTCCATTCTGTTGTGGGGATTCCACACAACTTGTTTGATGAACTATGCCTTTTGAGGCATAAAATTGAGGCATTGTAAATTCAGGACCATTATCAGTCCTTATAGCCTTAACTCTTGCATTGTGTTGATTTTCAATTAATTTGATGAAATCCTGGATATACTGCCTCACTTCCCCTTTCGATTTCAACAAAATGATCCATGTAAAACGACTAAAATCATCAATCGCAAGTCAAGAAATAAGAATGGCCATGAATAGATTGTATGGAGATAGGTCCCCAAATGTCAAAATGAAGAAGTTCATAAGGTGAATCTGCTTTGTTTAAACTAGCATTATATGGTAATTTCTTGTGTCTAGCATAATGGCATACATCACAAACTACCTTTGGATCAACAACAATAAAAGGAAATTCTGAATTCATAGAAATCATCCTAGAAATTGATAAGTGTCCTAGTCTAAAATGCCATAAGGCTTCTTCTGGTAGAGTCTGTATATCAGTTGCTTGAACATTGGAACAAGAGTCATGCTTGGCATTAAAAACTAAGTGATATAGCCCTTCAAACCTTTCAGCGGAACCAATCATCCTCTGAGATTTCTGGTCCTGAATGAGACAGATTGAATCATTAAAAGAGACAACACATTTTAAGGTAGATGACAATTTTGACACCGAAATCAGGTTTAAAGAAAAATTAGGTACATACAGTACATTTGTAATGAAGAAGCCAGGGGAAAAAATGACAGTACCAGCATGTTTTGCAATTGAAAAATGACCATTAGGCAATCTTATGCTAATTGGTTTTATCTCATGAAAAGTCTGAAGGCTCTTTAATGAAGCACATATATGATCACTAGCACCCGAATCTATGATCCAAGAGCCAAGAGAGAAACTATTAAAAGAGGAAGAGATGTAGATTTTACCTGATTTGTGATTTTCAGCTGATGAATGACCAACCTGAGTAACTGTGCTAACTTGGTTAGCTATGGTAGCAGAATGCTGATTAATACCAGAACCCTGAATCAGACTAAGCAATTTCTCATATTGCTCATGAGTGAAACTAGGAGGAGCCGTATGCATTTCTCCATTGGTTGAGAAATCTCCATTCGGATCTGCAGGATCATTGCAAGCATTGTTTGCCACTGAGGCATTTCCTTTTTGAAGGTGAGGAGGGAATCCATGCTTCCTATAGCAAGTCTCCACTGTGTGACCATTCCTTCCACAATAAGTACAAATTCTCCTTGATCCTGAGTTTTGTATTGAACCTCTCCCTCTTCCTTGTGGCTTCTTATAATCAATAGCATTTATAAGAGCCCTTGAGTCATCTCCAACTGCAAAGTTCCCTTGTCTTTCATGTTGAATGACCATAGAAAAAATTCTGTTCATGCTAGGCAGTGGATCCATTAGTAGGATATGAGATTTTACTACTGAAAAATTCTCATTCAAACCAGTCAAAAATCTTATAGCATAATTAAGAGTATGAAAATGCCTGGCATTTCTCATTGCAGCACAGGTGCATTTAACAGGACAGGAACAACATGGAATAGGCATGTATGTTTCAAGTTCTTCCCAAAGTATTTTCAACTCAGAATAAAATTCAGTGACAGAAAGGGAACCTTGCCTGAGGCCATATATCTCTTGTTGAAGCTCAGAAATTCTGATAAGGTCTCCCTGAGAGAATCTCTCCTTCAAATCATTCCAAACATCAACAAGCGTTTTCCAAAACACTATGCTCGACCGATTGATTCCCGATCACGAGTTCACAATCCATGAATGTATGATCATGTTGCAACGACTCCAAGCTTTATAACTTGGATCAAAGCTACCAGGAATGGGTATGCTCCCATCAACAAACTCAAATTTGTTCTTAGCACCCAAGGCGCGTCTCATAGAACGAGCCCACGCATGGTAATTAGAGCCATTCAGCACAGGAGTGACAACTACAGATGAAGGTCCATCTCCTGCATGAACATAATACGGGCTGGAAGGGTCTTGCGATGGATCTGTAGGACCACCTCCTTGATTGTTGTTCCCGGAACCACCTGGACGAACCATCAGAGTATGGCGCAGTAAGAGAGATAGAAGATCTCTGATACCATCTTAAGAATCAAGCAATAAGTAAAAATTATGCATAAAAGCAAGGAATGAAGCAATATAGAGAATTGTATTATACTGCATTCATTGAAAAATACATCAGGCTAAGGCCTGCTATTTATATGAGAAGGAAAGAGCAGAAAAAAAAAGGAAAAGGTAGCACTGCTATGTGATATTCTGTGGATCATACGGTTGAGGTTGTTAAGGGTGGAGAGAATAAAGGTGGATGGATGATTCTGGATGGGAAAGTTTGTTACTGAACTTGCTGAGCTGGCATTCTCAATGATTCTCCCATTTGTCCTTTCTGCACATGTACCCGTGTGAGCATTTGCATCATTTGTCATTTGTTGAGCATTTGCATCATTTGTATTCTCATTTATTTGATATTTTGACAAAAGTACCCAGAACCAAAAAAATGAAGCCAATTCAAATGCATTATGCAAAAAAATTTTAAAAATCATGAATCAGATTTAGGTAAGAAAATAAGAAATTTCAGTAAGAAATAATAGCACAAAATGTAGATAAACCATGGCCAACCTGGAAGAGAATGAAATGGATCAAGATTAGCAATAGTTCAGGCTTATTAAACCAGAAAAATTCATCACGAGGCTTCAATTTCGTATCTGAGAAAAAACCAGTGATTCCAGCATTCTCCAATGCCAAGGTTGCAATAACATGTTGTAGTTTTGTTCCTACCAAAAGAACAAGCAGTGCATGAGGCCACGGACATGAACACAAAATAAATAACATGACACAATTAATAGAAAATATTGCCAAATGAGAAATTCATGACAAGGAAAGGTTTAGTCCTTTAGTTCCCACCTATGGAATACCATGGATAAAAAGCTTCAAGTAAATTAAATACTTAATCATTTATATGAAAATTTAATTTTGAATACTTACTAATAGGTTTTATGGTTAATGAAGCAAACATAATGAATGTATTGTAAAATGTCTTCAATAATTTATTTTGCGTATAAAAAATATTCCATTTCAGTAAATAAGGCCATTTTTATGCAGGTTTATATTCAAATTCGAAAGAAAAACCTGCCAACTACCAGGTACCTACCCAACCACATGCCATTCATAACATCTAAATGGCTCAGGAACAAAATAAGTTCATGTTATCCACCACACAAGCATTTGGCCAAATAGGATAAGCAAACAGAATGGAAGGAAATAACCAAGATAACTTACAGATATAGGAATGATAGCTATCCAGAAATAGAGATTAGATCCTGTGATAGACCCAAAAAAACTAATTGTAAGCTTAAAGAGTATGCAAAACCAAATATAATTTGGCCACCATGTTCCAAGTAATCTTACAGAGAAAAGGAAGTGAAGTGGAAGATTTTGCCGAAAGAAAGATACTTAACAGGGAGATTATTTTGGGGAGAGAGCGAGTGCATTGTTAAAATCAACAATAAAGATAATAAACTACTTTTCACCTTGGTCTTATGAAAATAAGCTATACCTTTGATGTTGAAAAGCATGAAAGCCACAACAAATCCCCAGAGTGGGCCACTGCAAAAGATTTTACAGACAGAATCAACTTCCAACTTCTTCATGAGAATCAATTTGTGAAAGATGAAAGCAGTAACAATATACTTGGTGATTTTTGCTATGAGGAATAGAAAGGTTGAACTACCTCTTAAAACACTAAATGTAAATGAATTGATGATTTTTGTTCAATTTATTAGAACATAGTCACCTCGGAAATTAAGATCATGCACAATACATAGAAGTGCACAAGAAATCTTATTATACAAAATGAACATAAATTGACTTCCAAACTCATGAAGCTGTAATCAAAATGACTTCTGAATCTCAACTAACCTCACACCAACTATCCTTTGGAATTCCTCTTCCATCGATCGAACCATGTAGCTGTGAAAATCATATTTTGTTGTGAGGTTGTGATTCTGTCATGAATTAGGAAAACAGACTGAGTAAAGTAGTAAGCATTGACAAAGTGGTGTTACAAACATACTACATAGTTCCAAAACCTGACATACAAATACCATGGTGGATTGTTACAAATGACACATCAACCAAAGTACAAAAACAAAATCAAAAAGAAGAAAATATTAAACAAATGCAAGAAGTCTATTCGCTTTAAAAAAGCATATTTCAATTTCCACTAAAAATGTGAGGTTTATTTTTTAAGAAAAGATAAGTTTGTAGGTATTAGCTAGCTCATGCAGAGAAAAGAGTTTAAATAAAATATTAGCAATACAAATTAGATAAAAAACATGCAGAATTGCAGATACACAGTGAGATAATAATCATATTAGGTAGATTTTGAATCAAAACCATTTCGAACTCAGACAAATTCTATTGCATTATTGCATACCATTATGAAGCCTCTGCGAAGTGTAAGGTAGTCAGCACGAACAACAGAATGCCCAAATTGTTGGAAAAAACAAGTCTACAATGCAATCAAACTTGAATCAAATAGACATAAAATTATACTGAATAAGTGGTTCACAATGAAATTTGTCAAGTCCTTCTTACAAAGTATGCTTGTTGACACAGATCTGGATGGTTGAAATGATATATAAATTAAGGAGTGGAGAGTATAAGATAACAGTAAAATATTCATCCAAAGAAAGTTTGGCCTCAAAAATGCTGACAGTTATAAGAGGTTCGTACAATTAGCCCCACTGAATTATTATCATTTTGTATTTGGAGAACCACAAAATGAATTCACATATGATTTACCACTTTAAAAAAATCATCATTAAAATTTTAATCTTATTTTACTCAACATACTTGTTTCCTCAAGAGATTAACTCGGCAACGATTTAGCCAACTCAATTGACCAATGCAGCACAACAAACCCCTCTGGCATAATTTGTGTGGAAAAGCAAATTGATCAACAGCCAAAATGTAAGAAGTCTAGCCCAGTTAACCATGCATAGATATTAAACTCTTTTGAGCATATTTTTATTTCAACTATTCTTCATATCTTCTTTCTTTCATCAAATAAATTTAAGAAATTAAAGGCAGGCATGGAACAAACATAAATGAAATGAAAACAAATGGAAATGAGAAAACAAGACGTAAAAATCAGATATGTAATTACCACCCAAATGAGGACACTGTTTGTGGCCAACGGATTTGATGTATGGAACTTGAAAAATGTTGATTGCCTTCGCATTGTCAACTCTCTTGTGAGGACTGTTACAAAAGAAATGGTCAATCAAATCCTAAAGATGGTTTCAATATGAATTACACGACCAACATTTCTGTCAACAACCAACTCTCCCAAAAGCTTAAGCAGTTAAGTAGAGGTACATGAATTTTTTAATAACATGCCCCCTCACACAAGAGCTCTTTGAGCATAAAGTATGGACAATTAACAAGCCTACATTACCTTGAGCTGAAATTTAATTTGAATATGAAGAATACAGGTGGCAACTAATTGGTCATAGAAGATCTATCACGAAGTCCCAGACCAACTCTCATGAAAGCTTAACTATTAGGTGAAGGTACATCTATATCTAACAATTTCCATCTATCAAAAATCATTAAATGATTCATTTTTGGAAGATTTAAATTTTGGTCATTCAAAATGTCTGTTTATTTCCATGTTTCTTTTGCTAAGCAAAGATGTATATACAAGAGTACAAGGGGTACTCTAACCCATACACAAGGGGAAGAAAGAAGTAGGAGGCAAAATGTAAATAAAATACTAACTGCTAATAAGCCAATATTAATTTACAAATGCCAAAACCTGCGGCAAAAATACAGTCTCATTACAAATTCACCCAATCCTTGTCCAAAATGAAAACACCCACATTAAGGCACCTAACTACAGACAGCTCCAAAGCAAATGAAAAAAGGGTTCTGATACAAGATTAAAAGTTCCAATGCCAAGAAAGTGGTCATCAGCACCCCAACCAATGCACAATCAAAGGTCTCGCACTGTTCAAACAAATAATCAACTCGCTTGCAAAAAGGCGGAAAATATCGCTTCTCCAACAGACGAGAACATCAAAAACCTGTCCTAGTTTGGCCAACCAGCAAGAAACACCACATCATTGTGCATCTCTTAAGCACTGCATAGGATTAATGCACCAATCCGAAAAAGAATAGCAGTTTTTCTTGCTCCGAGCATTACACCAAGTCTAAACTTTGATTTTAATGAGTTCAATTACCTTATCAAAATCCACCACTCCTTGTTTAAAAATCAAGTCGTCCCTATGCATCCAAAGCGACCAAATTATCGCAAACCAAAACATCCTCCAAACTTTGATTGAGGCCATCCCTGCAATTAATCCACCATGTTGCAATAACAAATCCTTCAAGTTTCCAATTAGTGCCGAATCCAACCCTACCCAATTATAAATGTTCATCCACACATAGTAAGAGAATTTGCAATGCAAGAAGATGTGTGAAGTAGTCTCTATCTCAAAATTACATAACCAACACAAGTTAGAACTGTTTGTAAAGATAATTCCTCTTTTTGACAAATTTTTAGCAGTAGGAATCCTATCTTGTATGGCTCTCCAACAAAAAGCCTCTACCTTCAATGGTATAGTTTTGTCCCACAACACCTTATACACACAATCCGATTCTGTTATACCAGCCAGTACAGCTGCTAAGCTCAAGGAATAAATCTGATATTTATGCAACCATAACTCCCATGATATCTCATATTAATGCTGTGATTATCTCCTATTAATGTTGTAATCATTTTGATTTTATACTGCAATATTTTAGCTATCATAATAGCATAGGATTAGCCAAGATTAATCTTTCCAACTTTGTTGTATATATTCAATGATGTAAATCAATACAAATCACATGATTCAATTATTCACATGGTAGCAGCCTTACACTAGCCTAACAACCTATCGATCCTCATATCGGCCACCATGACCACCACCAGCAACACCTCCTCCTTAATGCTTCCATCACCTTCAAACTATCTCGCAGCAATTACCGAGCCTGGAAACGCCAGGTCACCGCCCTTCTCTCTGGCATTCAAGTCATGGGCCATATTGATGGAACCACAGAACCTCAACCTCCCACCATTACTAGCGAAGGTTCCACTGCTTTCCAATCTAGAATACACGAATCGGTTCACCATAGATCAATTGATCATCAATCTTCTTCTTTCAGCCATGACAGAGGCGTGCACAGTCTTTCCTTTGCCTCCTATGATCTCGCTCGATCACTATGGGTAGCCATTCAAGCCCAATATGCCAACACCTCTCGCTCTCATGTTATGTCCATCAAAAATCAACTTCAAAGACTTCACAAAAGGAGACAAATCCATCAATGACTACCTATTCTCGGTTAAAAGCCTTGGCGATGAACTTGTTGTCATTGACAAATCTCTGTCGATGATGATGTTACTCTCTACATTCTCAATGGCCTTGGCTCTAATATCGTGATATCGCAGCCTCAATCAGGACACGTGAGCACCTCTTCACCTTTGAAGAACTCCACATCCATCTACTGGCTCATGACGACTATATTAGTCGCGAATCTCAGGTTGATATCCAGGTGCCTACACCAAACATTGCTCAGCGAAATTCAAAACAGGATGGCCTTCTACCAATACCACCCTATGGTTGCGGCAACTTCTCCTTCAAACCAGCTCACCACAATACTTCATACTCATCTCGTGGCTCGGCTCACCCATGCAAAACTCGTGGTTTCAATCCACGCGGCAGATAGGTCATATAGCCAGATACTTTCCTGAAATCCCAAAACTCAGCACCCCACCAACAGCCCACTATGCATCTGCCTCCTCTGCAACAGCACCTAGCTGGGTGTTTGACACCGGTGCCAGCCATCATGTCACTACCAATCTTAACAATATGCATATTCATTCTGAGTATGATGGTCCTGAAGAAGTCCATATAGGTGATGGTACAGGTTTGAAAATTTTGCATGTTGGCTCCACTACTCTTCCGAGTCCTACTACTACTTTCAACCTTAAAAATGTTCTGTGTTCCTAATGCAAAGCACAATCTTATTTCTGTTTCTAAATTCTGCAAATCCAATAAAGTTTATGTAGAATTTCACTCTTGTTTTTTCTGTGTGAAGGATCGGTAACTGGAGTGGTTTTGATGTGCGGTCAAGTAATGGTGATCTATACACCTACAATCCAACACATCCATCATCTCCCACTGCTCTGTCAACCACAACCTCATCAATCTCCCTTTGGCATGCTCGATTTGGTCATCCATCCCAACCAATTCATACTCAAATGCTATCCAATTGTGGCCTTTCCAGTACTTTACACAAAAAAATTCACATTGTAATTCCCGCTCTATTAATAAAAGCCACAAACTTCCTTTTTCCATCTCATCCATAAAAACTACGTCACCACTTGAACTTATTTTCTCCAATGTTTGGGGACCCTCTCCTATAATATCCATTCATGGCTACAAATATTATCTTGTGTTTGTTGATCATTTTACTCGATACACATGGCTTTATCCTTTGAAAAGTAAAACCGATGTAACTGTTATATTTCCTTAGTTTCATTCCAAAATTGAAAAACTTTTCACACACAAAGTTAAATCAATTCACACTGATGGTGGCACTGAGTACTTCAAACTTAAACAATACTTCAATACAAATGGAATATCTCATTATATGAGTCCACCATACACCCCTGAACACATTGGCATCACTAAACGTAAACATCGTCATATAGTAGAAACTGCACTCACGCTTTTATCTCATTCTTTCATCCCACAAAAATTCTGGTGCTATGCATTTCAAATGGCAGTATATTTAATCAATTGCATGGCAACTGTTCACCTTAATAACAAGTGTCCTCATGAACTTCTCTTTGGTTCCAAACCCAATTATCACAATCTTCGTGTTTTTGGATGTCTTTGCTATCCCTGGCTTCGTCCTTACTCTCAAAATAAATTATCAAATCGCAGCATGCCTTGTGTCTTTCTAGGTCACTCAACTTAACAACATGAATACCAATGCTATCACCCTCCCACTAAAAAAATTATATCTCTCAAGACATGTGATATTTCATGAATCAATTTTCCCTTTTCATCTGAATCTTTATGATTCCACCTCAACAAATTCAAATCCTCAAATATCCAACATAAATAACACCTTTCCTATATCTCGCCACCCCCTCATCATCCAAAATCTTCATGCACCTATCACTCCTACAAATCCTCCTACAATTCCTCCTCAGAATTCTACCTCATCTTTATCCACACCACCTCTTACCACAAATATCCCAAATACTCCTACCTCATCTAATCAAACGCCTGATCAAACCCCACTCTCCACTCACAGATCACCACTACATAATCCTATGGATCCTCCCATATCAACACCGACTCCTCTACCTGCACCTGCTCGCCTAGTCACAAGAGGAATGAATCAAATACACAAGCCTAACCCAAAATATCTCCTCACCACTAAACATCCTCTCCCCCACTCGGTCGAACCAACATGTGTAAGCCAGGCTCTCAAGACAAGTGAATGACGTGGCGCCATGAGCAAGGATTTTAATGCATTAATCCAACAACAAACCTGGGATCTAGTTCCGCGGCCTCCTAACAAAAATCTCATAGGCCTCAAACATTTAGTCCAGTTGTTAAACCTACAATAGTAAGGTTAGTTCTTTCCTTAGCCTTACAACATAACCGCCACTACGTCAGCTTGATGTGAACAATGCTTTTTTGCATGGTTCTCTAAGTGAAGAAGTCTATATGCAACAACCTCCAGGATTCATTCATCCAGAGAAGCCTCATCATGTTTGTCGTCTAAAAAAGTCCATATATGGCCTCAAACAAGCGCCATGTGCTTGGTTCCAAACCTTGCGTAAGTTTCTCTATGACTATGGTTTTGTTAATTCAACATCTGATTCATCTCTATTTATTCTCAGAAATCGAGGTATTGTGTTATAATCACAGGAAACTCTTTTGGCAAAGTTCATGAGTGCATTGCAGCCCTTGCAACAACATTTTCCATCAAAGATTTAGGTGCCTTGCACTATTTTCTTGGTGTTGAAGTCATTCCAAGTCCCACAGGATTATTTCTCACCAACAAAAATACATTGCGTAACTTCTTGAAAGAACCAAGATGATTGATGCCAAGCCCAACCTCACTCCACTATCCACTACCGCTTTTCTTGTAAAGATGATGGTTCACCAAGTTCCGATGCCACATTTTATCGCAACACTATAGGCAGCCTCCAATATTTGTCCATGAGCGCTGCGGACATTGCTTTTTCTATTAACAAGCTGGCCCAATTCATGCAAATACCAACTGCAACTCATCTACCTGCTCCCAAGAGGCATCCACGCTATCTTAAAGGCATAATTTTTCATGGTCTCCTACTTCATAAATCAACTACTTCTCGCACTCACCGCATACAAAGTGATGCCGACAAGGAAATAAGGATGACTACACCTCCACATCTGCTCACCTTGTCTACTATGGGTCCAACTCAATCTCATGGAAATTGTCTAAGCAGAGAGCAGAGCGATCATCCCACAGTGTCGAGTATAGGGATCTAGCCAATTGTGCAGCAGAGTTGTCATGGATCAACTCTCTCTCCTCACTCGAATTTGGTGTTTCTTCTTCTCGACGACAGCCACAATCCTGTGTGACAATATGAGTGCAACTTATCTTACTCATAATCCACTGTACCACACTCGTATGAAACACATCTCCATTGACATCCATTTTGTTCGCAACTTGGTACAACAAGGGAAACTCAAAGTTCATCATGTTTGCACCACTGATCAACTTGCTGACTGCCTCACCAAACCTCTGTCCAAAGCCCGCCATCAACACTTACGAAACAAGATCGGTGTTACTGACGGAACTCCAATCTTGCGGGGGCGTGTTAGACCAGCCAGTACAACTGCTAAGATCAAGGAATAAATCTGATATTTATGCAACCATAACTCCCTGATATCTCATATTAATGCTGTCATTATCTCCTATTAATGTTGTAATCATTTTGATTTTATACTGCAATATTTTAGATATCAGAATAGCATATGATTAGCCAAGATCACCTGATTCAATTATTCACAGATTCCCTGGCTTCTTCATCTGTCAATTTATTGTATGCTTCCTTAACTGTGTATTTGGTTGCTGCCTTGCCCAACCAGCACCATGAATCATCTACGTTTGCTATAGTTTGTCCACCTGCAACCGCGTTTACCATGTCTTCAAGTAATTCCTCCTCCCAAACAAAGAGTCTCCTCCTCCAAGAGAATTTCCAGCACCAAACTCTCCGCCTCCACTCGTCCATGTCTCGAAATTTTTGCCTCCTTTTGACACTGAAATGTTGTATAGCCTCGGGAAGTTGTTTGCTAGTAGGATATCCGACCCAATCCACTTTTCATTCCAAAAGCTAATACTGTTTCCCCTCCCTACCTTCCTAGTTAAACTTGCCGAAAACCATCCCTCCCTATTTGAGTCTCTATTTTCTAAGCCACCTAAGTCCTCCCATCATCTAGATACCTCCCCCCAATCCAATGACTTTTCACACCAAGGAGATCTCCACAAAGAGGGATCCTCATATCTAATTCTAAGGACTTTAGACCACTGTTGACAGTCCCACATCGACTAGAGATATGGCCTAAGTAGTGCTTATAAGGCTTGGGTAGTCCTCACCTTACAAACCGGTTTTGTGGGGCCGAGTTAGGCCTAAAGCTCGAATTTAAGATGGTATCAGAGCCTCCACGATGTTGGGCCACCCGCAGATGTCCAGTCCTACCAACTTCACGCTCCAGATGTCCAGCCCCCGGGCGTGAGGGTGTATTAAGTGTCTAATTCCCACATTGGTTTGAGTATATGAGCCTAGACCCATTTATAATAACTGGGCATCCTCCCTCTATGAGCTAGCTTTTTTGAGCTAGCTTTAGAGTGGAGTTAAGCCCAATTATTCTAACATGGTATCGAGCCTATCCTAGATCCGTTATTGAGGCAAGATCTCTATTATTCCACCCATATTTGTCCACGCTCCAGATGTCCAAGCCTGGGCGTGCCGTGAGGGGGTGTGTTGAGATCCATGTTATTCCACCCGCATTAGTCCATGCTTCAGATGCTCAATCCTGAGCGTGAGGGGATGTGTTGAGAGTCCCACATCGACTAGAGATATGGCCTAAGTAGTGCTTATAAGGCTTGGGCAGTCCTCACATTACAAGCCGGTTTTGTGGGGTTGAGTTAGGCCCAAAGCCCGAATTTAAGAACCACAATGAGTTTTTTTCATTGAAAAACCTCCACCTCCACCTTCCTAGTAAAGCTAAATTAAAAGCATTTATGTCCCTAATCCTAAGAGCTCCCATTTCCCTTTTTTTGCACACCACCTCCTACTTTACCCAACAAATCTTCCTACACTCCTCACTCCCACCCCAAAGAAACCTTCTTTGTAATTGTATTGTTTTGTTTATTACCTTTTTTGGTGCCCGGTAGAAAGAGAGGGAATACACCGAGATACTTGAGAGCACCTCAATGATTAAGATTACTCTTCCTCCAAAATAGAGGAATTTGTTTCTCCGCCCAAGTAGCCTTGATTGTAAAGAATTGATTAAGGGAATCCAAGTGTTGACTCTCCTAGGATTTGCCCCAACCAATATTCCAAGGAACTTGAAAGGCATGCTCCCAATCTTACAATTAAGGATATTAGCAGACCCCCAAGAACCCCTGACGACTTTTGATACCAATGAGACCACTTTTGTAGAAGTTCACTTTGTGCCACCCACCAATTCAAAGCTTCTTAGAATACATTTTACTACCCTGGACATTCGAATTAATCATTTCACCCACCAAGATAGTATCATTTGCGTATTGGATGTGGGATATTCCAATTTCCGATCTCTACCAGAAATAACATATTCTTTGTATATACCCTTTTCCACCGCACACGCATTAAACCGCTGAGGCCTTCTCGCTACTATGAGGAACAAGAATGGGGCCATTGGATCACCTTGGCGGATCCTTTTTGACATTTTAAACTCTAGAGGGCTACCGTTTACTAGGACCGAAACCGATGTCGAGGTTAAGCATGTTTGAATCCAAGATCTCCACTTCCTATCAAAACCCATCCTAAAAACATGTAGTCTAGGAATTCCCATGTAACCGAATCATAGGCCTTCTTGAAGTCAACCTTGAAAATCATGCACGGTTTGCACCCCTTTTTACATAAGCTAGAACTTCATTTAGGACTACCACTCCATCGAGAATGTTTTTCCCTTCAAAAAGTCGTTTGGTTGACATAAATTATTGAGCTCATCACCCCACTCGTCTCTCCGCCAACAATTTTGGCAACACTTTATACATACACCCAACCAAAGAAATCGGCCTAAATTCATTTAGGCGATTGGGGCTATCTTTTTGGAATTAGGACAATAAAGGATGCATTTCCCCTCACACTATCCTCTCATTGTCATGGAAATCCGACACCATATTACATAAATCATTCCCCACCACATCCCAAAACTTTTTCAATAAGGTAAAATTGTAACCATCGGGTCCGAGGGCTCTTGTTTCCATCACAATCCCATACCGCCTTTTGATTTCTTCCCTCGAGAATGTAGCCGTTAGTTTAATAGAACATTATTGGACACTAAGCCTCTTTTAAATGAGAAAACTCGTGAGCTCAAATGCAACACCAAAAGTAAAGAAATGGTCTTAAATCTTAAGTTCAAGGAACCAAAATATGTACTCCTTTATGGCATTATGTGTAAAATCCTTCTGTTAAGAAAGCAGTTGAAATGCATGGTGTAAAAGAATCATTGAAGAGGATCGATAATGGCAAAGCATTGGATCATATAATATGCTTATTGAGGTATGGAGGGGTCTAGGAGAGAAAGGCATTAGTTGGCCCACAAAGTTATTTAATGAGATTATGAGGTCTAAGAAAATACCAAATGAGTGGAGGAAAAGCACTTCAATTCCTATTTATAAGAACAAGAGAGATATACAAAATTGCGTAAATTATAAGGGGATTAAGCTCATTAGTCATACTATGAAGCTATGGGAGATGGTAATTGAGCGGAGATTAAGACAATAAACCCACATTAGTGAAAATCAATTTGGTTTTATGAGAGTTCAATGGAAGCAATATACTTGTTAATTGTTATGACAATTGATGGAGCAATATCGGAGGAATAAAAAAGGCTTGCATATGGTTTTCATTGATTTGGAAAAAGTGAAAGATAAGGTGCCAAAATGTCAAAGGACCTAACAGATTGCAGAATACAAATTGAAAACCACTCTGAACAAAGGCAAATTGAGAAGTACTAAGCTTACTAGATAATGAATTGTGCCGATCCATGTGAGCCTCATCCTCCCCACACTCTCCAACTGTGAATCTGGTTTAAACTATTAGAGTTATTATGTCACCAGAAATCCGTAATGATAACGCCTAAATGTTTTACCCAAGACATCAATATATAGACACCAAATTAAAAAAAACCTAGAAATATCTCAACGATATTGTATCATACTGAATAACACATTGGAAACTCATTAATATTAACAATAAAAAATAAGTACACAATTTTTGTGAGGTTAATGTTAAAGACCAGGATTCGCTCTCGCCACCAACGTTTTTTTCCCACTACTGCCCGGTAACCATTCATCTGCACAAATCACAGCCGTCGATCTTGACTGGAGCGGTGCTGGACGGGGGACTGGCAGGAGCGAATCCGCTTTCTAATTTTAATGCACTATTTTTTTAAACCATCCACCAATCAGAAGTTATCACATTTACGACTTTTAAGGTAGCTATTGTGAGAGTGCAACATTTTTAATGACATGGGAATGCATAATCGACGAATAGTCTAAAGTTTTTACACTCAACGGTTGTATTCAAATTAAATCCATTTTTTAATAAAGTTTATGCACAACAACTCATTTCCATATATTAATGTTCATAGGCACAATCTCCATACTAACACTTTGAATAATATTCTCTATACTTTTTTTGGCATTGCATAAAAAGTTTAAATGCATAACCTGGTCTATATACTATTTCCAGTCACGCCATCTCAAGATGCATTTCTCCCTAATTTTGATCAGCTTAACCATTTTGCATGATGATGCTTCATTGGACATGACTGATACTCCTTACAAGGTTAAGTACCAAAATGGTAGTTTGACTGTTGAACCATGCATTCCTCGAAAGGAAAAGTTTTATAAGTTCCATAGTATTGGTGGAGCACTCTATCAATAACCTTGTGCTGTTGTGCATGCTAAAAATGTTCAACAGTATATAAGCAGTAGAGAAAGGAATTGAACCTTGTGTATATGTTAGCATATACAATCTTGTCATAGACAATTGCTTTGTGGCAATTAATTTTTTTCGTTTTGTTATGGTAATTTAATCAATATTCAATCTCTTCAACTTAATACTATCATTTGTTAAGCAAAGTAGTTCACCAAAAGCTTGCTAAGATCTGTAAGTAAACGAGATAGGCATATGGCAGTCCTTCACTTACAGCAGAAAGACAATAAACATGCCACAAACTACTCTATATCATTGCTCCAATAATGTTTAAGCATAGAAGAGAACAAGAAAACTCAACATGGCAAACCCAAGCAAGTTGATACAGAACATTAATATTTGGCTCATTTTTTGCAGAAATGATAAATGTGTGGCAGCAGGTCTCATCTACATATAAAAAAACAATATCTCACCTTTACAATTGTTAACAACATTGTTAGGCAACTGTAAGATATATGTGTTACGGCCATGACAAAAATGAATCGGTGCAACTGCTCTAGACCTTCATATGAAACAAATGGTTCATAACCCTGAGCAACAAAACAAATTACAAATTAACCTACATTAATTTAGATCGGGTGAAAGCTAATGATAATCAAACTTAAACATGTAAGGTATATTGCTCATACTTCTTTGCAGGAACTTCTATTTATGCCATTCAACATCCTCCTAAGTAAGTGTGGGTAAGCAGAAGACATCAATAATTTACGTTCATGGGAGCCATTCTCTTCCATATCTTCATCAATCTCAGATCTAGTGCATGGAGCAAAAGCACTATTGCAGAACTTAGATGGAATGCAAATATTGGCTATCATGCTTGAGGTAGCTGTTAATAGGAGTGATATAAATCCAAGCAACATCAACTCTGACGATAGAATTATAAAACAATGAGAGTTGATCAGCAAAAACGAGAGACAAGTAATATAAAATTAGTATAATGCAGAAAAGTGAGTAAGGACTAACAGATCAAAAATTCATTCATCTTTACATTTGAAAGGATTTACAGTAGAAAGTAATGTACAGTACCTTCTTTCATCTTCTCCAAAGCTGCAAACAACGGTTTTCGATTAGTTTTCCTCAGCCACTGCAGCCACAGAAAAATATAACACATCAGATTTCATACCAAGGCTAACCATAAAAAAACGGCTTATTCAACAACACCGAAAAGGGATGGTTTAGACACTTGTAAGATAAATATATACAGCGGGTCCAATTGTATTTCGAAGAGAGAGAGCTTACTTCATGCCAATTGATGCA